>VZTY01011449.1:181941-216671 GCA_013400935.1 Turnix velox
AAGTGTGTATCTTGGCAGTTTTAATTCTGGCCAAAATCTGATAGTACTGATAGCATGTTTTCCTTTGAAGAAAAGGAGCAGTGAGGATCCTGCCTTTCTCCGTGAGCTCCATGAGCACTTGTCCAGCACTTGTTCTCAGGCCCTATGTCACCACCTCTTACTGAAGGAGCGTGCCTCATGTAGCCCTTGAGACTTCTGGTCACAATTTCCTAATAAAAAAAAAAAAATCATAGGAAGACAAGTGACAGGGTGCCTTTATAGACTGTTTGCTCCATGGTGGGGTGTCTTGACTGTACCTGATAGCACAGTAATATAGCTATGTCCTCCTTCAAGCCTTCTGTAAAACCTTCCATTAGTGGAGACTCCACAGCACCCCACTGGCAGCTTCTTACAGCATTTTCTTTTTCTTCTCTTTAGAAAGTTTTCCTAGATGTGCATCTTTGCATACAATTAAAGATTGTTTCCCCTGTTTTTTACAGTGAATGTGGAAAGGGCATTTACTCTCCATTTTTAGAAGAGCTCCTTAAGCATCGGAAGACCACTGCTGAGTTGTCATATAGTCATCTCTTTCAGCCTAAAGGAGCCCAGCTCCAATGGCTTTTTGATATAGACCTATTTTCCAAATATCTGAGCATTTTGTACTCTCTTATCTTTCTCACAGCATGGTTTCAGTGCTGCATCCAGCACCAAACAGGAAAGCCTGTGCTCCTGTCCCTTGATTTTGCTATTCTTGGTAGTAAATGTCAGAAGGAGATTTGTGTGCTTTGTATCACCATCATGTTTTGCAGCTCAAAGTGGTCTCCAAGCGTTAATTCTCCCCTACATGTATTTTATTTGTCCTTCCTAAAAATAGCACTACTTTTTATTATAGAAATGTTCTGAAATAAGTTCTTCAAGATTGCCTTTGATTTTGACCTTGTCTTCAGACCTCCTTCCAGGTGTGTCACCAGCAAGTTTTATGATAATCCAGGTTACTAATAGAAGTACTTTGCAGAGCCAAGGTCAGGACAAGTCCCTTCATGGGAGGGTGGGTCACCTGAAATGCCCTGTCAGGATGGTTGTGAGCTATTACAATGATAATATCTTCAGTATGATTTTCTTTAATCTGTTGAGAAGCCTCTTTAAAATAATTGTATCTAGGACATATCTCAGGAGCTTTTTGGATAGAATAGTGTGTTGGAGCCCTACTAAAATGAAGATGACGCTTTGCCTGCTTAGCTAGATGTCTGTCAGAAAATGGTGTAGCTTGATGTTCTATTTTGAGAAAACTATGGGTAGAATTTGTTTTTATTCTGAGAGTGTATGTGAGATGTGTTAGATTTTTTGTTTGTTTTTTAGCATATTTTAATTTTTTTGTGTTTACAGTTGAACTTTGGTAATTTGTTCCAGAATCATTTTAGGGCTTGAAGTTAGGTAGACTCTGCCTGCTCTCCACTCCTCTCCAAGAGCCATGCCCTAAGCCATCTAGGTGTACTTTAGTTTGTTGGTATTATCTTCCCAGCTCTTTTGCTGAAAATGTTTGTGTTATGTATCTGTTAAGTATTTAGTCAGTGGTACTTTTGTTGAAGATTAATGGAAAAGAAGCACAAACATTTTAGCTGAACTGTTGGATTTGTTTTCCTTCCTTGTGTGGTGATTGATCTCTGTTCTTTGCCATTTTTGTATTTTATAAGGTAGTCATTCTTTTTTTTTTTCTGTTTCATGTTATGTCCTTTGCTAACTGAAGTTTCTTTAGCTCCCTGGCTTTTCTAATTTTACCCGTGTGCTTTTGCTGTTCCTATATGGTTGCCCTTAGTCACATGCTTGTTATTCAGCTTTTTACTGTATTACTTATCTAGTTTTCCAGACACTAGAGGACTTTGTGATTAGGCTTAATGGCCCATGCTTTGTGCCTCTAAGTAGGGATTACTCTTGTTTGGGTTTTTTTTAAGGTGTTTATTTTGTTTAAGTCTGTTGTCCTTTTTGTGCTGTTGTCACATCTTAGAATTGAAAACTCATTTCATGATCACTGTCACCCAGATTGCCTTCCCCTCACAGTTCTGGATCAGTTCTTCTCTATTAGTCTGGGTGAAAACTGTAATCAACGTTTCTGGCTATTTGTAAAGCCAGAGATGTTGAGTGCTTGTCCTGACTGCTGCAGGCAGGGGGCAATGCCTCAGCAGCTCTCTGCTGGCGTGAAACATTTCTGCAAAAGTCAAACCCAGGCCTCCATTTCAAATGCCGTGTACTGCCTAAATCTCAAGAGAAATGGTTAAATACAGTTCCGTTAGCACATCTTTAATTTCTAGATGCTATTGTGTACATCCGGGGACAGCTCTAGGTAAAACTCATCAGTTAACTGGATATTCACAAAGGAAGGGAAAGAATATGGATAAGTTTTAAAAATGGTTTTACTCCTCCTGTTGCAGCTTCTGGAGCAGAGGATAAAATGCACACAGTAAATGTCTGTATACACATATGTTTCTGAGTGTATGCAGAACCCCCAGGTTCTAGTTCCCTCTTCACCAAGTGACTTCATACAAGACCATAGTGTGATCTTTTCAGTCACTATTTTATAATATTTTATCCCTACTTTAAAGTGATTGCAATTCTTGCATTTATTTGAGGGAAGCTGCCATGCTTACTAATTTGGCAAGTATTTTGAAAACCCACAGGGAAGTATTATAACTTTACAGAAATGGTGTTACTCCCCTAAGCACTGATGAGGGGTGATTGTACCATATGCTTTCACTTTGAGCACTTTTATCAGTATTCCTGGTTCTTTGATGTATTTTTCTGGACTCACAGTTGTTTATAGAGGTGAGAAAACAACGTTGAAACTTGTTGAAATGCTGAAATTTGCTTAAGGTTAAAACTTGAACCTCATTTTCTTTGTAGCGGAGCTTAGCTTTGGCAGTGCTGAGCCATCCCAATTCCCCTCAGAACAGAGGTTTCCGTTTGGTGCTTAGCCCGTCTTATAGTTAAAATGTGAATTTTAGTTTAGCTGGGTTTAAATGAATAACAGAAAGCAATGGATTACAGCAATTCTAGGTTGCAGTGACACATCAGTAATGAATACAATTTAATAAAATGTGTGTCAGCAAAACTGCCCAGATATCAAAATTTTTAAAAGTGCATCAAACTACTATATACATTTGTATGTCAAATTCATTACTTCAGCAACAAGATGCCTCCCCAGATTTTGCTGTATATGACAGACTGGATCCTTCATGGCTGTCCTGATCTGTTGGGTGCATAATGTGGGCAGCATAACTTTTTTTTTTTTTTTTTTTAAACATGTCCATTCCAATTAGAGTATGCAGTATATGCTGGTTAGTTTGTCTACTAAGTAGTAAATTGTGTGTGGACTTCAGGGAAAATGGGTGGGAGAGAGGTGTGTGTGAGGGCCAGAAAAAGAGGTAATGAAAGTATTTGTGAATCAGACTGACTCTGTTCTGTGATGCCGTGACAGGCTTTGTTATGGACAAGGAAGGGGCCAGTGCAAGCAAGGGACCTTGCTCTTCTTAATGCTAGAGACTTTGTACCCCCTGAAAGCAAGATTGCCTTTCTGAGGACTTTGGTTTGTTTGTTATTTGCTTTATTTGCTTACTATACATGTCCAGTTCCTGGGTGATAACCATTTTGTGAAGATTGTATGAAGGGGCCGGGAGTCAGGACTGCAGAATATGGTTGTCCAGCAACTGGAACCCTGTGGCTAATTGGTAGCATTATTAATTTACTTTTCTCTTTTCTGTTTCTTTCCTTCTGCTCCCCCTGCAACACTCCTGGCGTTGCAGGTTTCTAAAGTCAACGGGATCACTCGAATGTCATCTCCGAGTGCAAATGCAGCCAGTGCCAAAAAGATGAGAGAAGTCAGACCTTCACCGTCCAAAACTGTGAAGTACACTGCAACAGTGACAAAGGGAACTGTCACATACACCAAAGCCAAGAAAGAACTGGTCAAGGAAACCAAACTAAATCACCACAAACCCAGTTCACCTGTCAACCACACAATCTCAGGGAAAATAGAAAGTAGCAATGCAAAAACCCGCAAACAGGTGCTATCCCTTGGAGCATCCAAGTCTAACAATACCGCTGTTAATGGTGTAAAAGTCAATGGCAAGTTGAACCAAAAGACATGCACTAAGGAGGTGGGGAGACAGTTAAGGGAGGGTCTGCGCAATTCCAAGAGGAGGCTGGAAGAGATGAACCATATAGACAAAATGCAGTCGCCCACCAAGAGAGTGAAAGGGGCTGTCAACTTGGCAGAAGCTGCCAGCAAAAAGGCAGCCGTGGAGAAGCCTTTGCTGAATGGACACCTTAAAAAGGAAGTGCCAGAGAAGAATTTGGAAAGAAATAGGCCGAAAAGAGCCACAGCTGGAAAGAGTACGCCAGGGAAACAAGCACATGGCAAAACTGAAAATGCCTCCTGTGAAAATCGTTCTACCTCTCAAGCGGAGTCCTTGCACAAGCCACAAGACTCAATGGGAAAGCACGAAAAGGGCAGTAGTAAGTCTGGGTGGGGGATGCTGGGGGAGATTCCCATCCTTAGGCCCTCCACCAAGGAATTTCACGACCCACTGATATACATTGAGTCAGTCCGAGCTCAGGTAGAGAAGTATGGAATGTGCAGGGTGATTCCTCCTCCAGACTGGAGACCTGAGTGCAAGCTAAATGATGAAATGCGGTTTGTGACACAGATTCAGCACATACACAAGCTAGGCAGGCGCTGGGGACCCAACGTGCAGCGGCTGGCCTGTATCAAGAAGCACCTCAAATCTCAGGGCATTACCATGGACGAACTCCCACTCATAGGTAAGGGCTGTGGTTTTCGTGGCCTTTTGCTGCTGCTTGTTAGCCACTTTATGCAACTTTATGCTGTTTGCCTTTATGCTTAATCAAACCCCTGTTATTTAACACTGCAGACCCTCTCTCTTTATCCCTCTGTCTGGTACTGTGCAGGTTAGATTGTCGGAGAACTTTCCCAGGGAACTTTATTTTACCACCTCCCTCTTGCCAGCTCTCTATTTCATGCAGGCTAAAGAAGCTGTATGAAGTCTCTGTCTCCAGATTTCAGGATCTTCTCATTTCCCTGCTGTTTATTTTTGAGGTAGTACAATGACAGATATTGATAGCCTCAGTTTAAGTGTTGCCTCTGAATATTTTTTTAGACCTTTCCAAAGATGTTTTCCAAACAGATTGCAGTGCTGCCAAGCTTGAATACAAATATCTCTTTTTCCCCCTTTTCCTTTAAAAGCACTTAACCAAAGGGGAAAGAAAATATCTCGGAACTGACTTCTCTTTGGGTGCTCAGACACTTAAAATCACAAATTTGCAGTGACCTGCTGACACTTAACAACCATTAAGTGTCAAAAATAGGCTGTAAAATGTGGTTGATTGCAAAATGGAGGTTTCGTTATTTCTCCCAGCAGGTGTCTGCCAGGGCTAATGCCTGAGTGAGAATCACTTATTTAACAGAATTCTTGGTTTATGGTCTGCTGTCAAATATGACACATGACAAAAATGTGACAATAGTTTGTAAAAACATGACTGCAGCAGCATACAAATGAACTACTGAATGGCCTGCCTCCATCTCTGCTGCCTTTGCAGCCATGTATTCGTACTTTTTCTTAGCCCTCCCCTTTATCTTTGAAGTGTTTTGAGTCAGAGCTCCCAGGACCTACATGTTGTGGCTGGAGGCTAGAGTTTTGCCTTTGAGGCATCAAATGATTAGAGGCAACTATCAACGTTATTTCAATTGAAGGACACTTTTAAGTGTTTACAGCACTTACTCATGCTCCACCTCCCTGTCATTTCCTAACTTTATTTATATCACATATGGTAAGCAAGTGAAAATGCCTTAAAGCACAGAGAGATTGCAGAATTTATGGCAAACAACAGAAAATGGGCATGGCAGAATTTAAGGAGAAGGAATGAGGGTTAGCACTCTGTTGGAGTAGCTGTGCAAAAACATTCATGGAAATCTGAAAATTAAAATCACTGAAGCAGCAATAAGTGAACATTTTGTGTGGCTAATGTATGCAGTGGTTATATGCTAATAGAGAAGAATAATGAATTAAATTTACATTAGTGAGAGAGAAGAAAATGTGCAAGACAGCTCGATTAACACTTGTGGAATAATGTTAACTTTTTAATGAAATACCTTAAGTTGGCATTAAGATGGCATTACTCTTAACTATTTGTATTATTTAGGCACCTAAGAGCCTAATTAGTAGGCAAGGATTCTGTTCTGCTGGGTGCCATATAAGCAGAGTAAACATTAGTCTCTCACAAAATTTGCATCTTAGGTATCATTACTGCAGTTAATTTCCTACCTTCCTTCTTTTTAAAATGAAAAAATAGAGAAAAATATGAGAAATCTGTTGATTCCAGCAGGAGAGATATAAAATAATCTCTGATAAATGCAGGCTTACTTGAGTAGACATGTGTAATGTACACCTTCTTTCAGGGACAAATCACATTTCCAGTGGAATAAGTGGGAGTTTTGCCAGCACTTCAAATAGTCATTTGCTATTAAATGCATACTTAAAGATTTATTTTTTTTTTAAACAAGCTTGCTAGCTAGAAATTTAAAAATATCCCTAACTTTGTGAAATTACAGCAATTTTTTTTTTTCTTTTAGAAACAGATGCTATTTCTGCTTAATGTGTCAGGGCTCCTATTTTTCTATAGGTGTTTATAAATTGGGTTGTTGGTTATTTTTTTCTTCCATTTGAGGAAAGGTGAAGCAACATGTTCAGGTAAATCCTGTAAAACATCAGCTTGAGATATAAATTCTTAAAAAAGCTATGGCTGTGTGAAATAGAATTATAACTGGGAGCATTTTGTAAAGTTTAGCTGTAGCTGGCCTTATGGAGGATCTGCCAGATACATGAGGTGCTGGATGAATGATGTGCTGCTCAAGCTGTAATACTGCAGAGTGACTGTGAGGGATCATTCTATCATGAAAGAGAAAATCACATTTTTTAATAGCTCATAAACAGTTTTGAAATTAGGTCTTTAAGCTGGTTGTGCAGTATTTGCCCCAGTGGAGAGCACATATGAAGTTAAACCTTTTTTTGAAGTTATTAATGTTACTCAATTTTATGCTGGTCACTGAATCTATTGGGATGGAAAGCCATCTTAAACTGTGCCTGCAGCTTGTTTGTGAATTGTGCATACAAAACAATAGACAGAAAAAGTAATGGCTGGTAATATAGGCCAGCTTGAAAATTATAGGGAGAAGAGGAAAGAACAAAAAAACTTTGAAATATGGAGCCTTTTTTCCCAATGATGTTGGCCTTTTCTCGGCTTCAAGACTTAACCATTTTGACAACCTTCTGAAATTGGATGAAACTGCTGCCCTTGAAGCCCTGCCTCCACTCTTGTTATATACTTCTCAAAGCCTTAATCTTGGTTTTGGCTGTTGCCAAAAACTTCCCCTCCTAGCACACTGGCCCAGTGCAGGCAGCATTAGTGAGCAGCCTCTGAAGATGCTTTGCCTCAGTTGTGTCCCATGTCATCCCAAAAAGTTGAATACAGCTTTATGCTGATAAGCCTCCCTTCACACTGGATTGGTGCTAATAGTGTGAGGGGAAAGCAGAGGAAGGAATTAAAACTGGGATAAACTGAAGTGCATGAGATGGAGCACAGGGTAGTTTCAAGGAAGTAGTAGCTCTGCCACTAGCCGGTGCAGTAATATCACTGGCCCTTAAGGTGGTGTGGCTGTGCATCTGGAAGTAAATGTTTGCCTCAAAGCTACTTCTTGCACTTTGTGTTGTATAATAGTGGTTCTAAGTGCTCTAAAACCTCTATAGTGTAATGATTTTTTACTTTTCTCGCAGAAAAAAGGGAAGGAGAGATGTTGTGGCGGCAGCAATGTTGACACAAGTTTTGTATTAATTCTCTTTTCTCCTTCAGCAGTGCCCTGAATTGTAGGTGGTCTTTGATCCATTTCTTCACTGATTTATATTTGTGCTTTGAGTGTATTTACAAGGTTTCTTTCATTGTTCCTCATCCATTTGGCTGCTTTTTATGTTGCAGTTTGTATAATCCCCCATTTTTATTCTTTGACTGGAGTGTGAAATGTGCTAGTCATCTTAAAATGTACAAAAACATAATGGAGTATAAAATACGGATGGCCTCAGACTGGAAGAATAATGTATCTGGCATGTTTTCATGCAGTTGCAGGCATCAACCCCAAACAAACCTCTACCTCTCCTGGGTTTTTTAAAGGATTTTTCTACCTGTAGTGAAATTGATGATGCTCCTTTTAAATAGTAGCTGTATTCAAAGCGTGTGGAGACTTTATGTAATCAATGTTTCACCATCAGAGGTGTCTTCTTGATTGCCAGTACCCATCTTAGTACTTGTTTTGTTTCTGCCTGGTATAAACCAGATGTGGAACTGGTGGTGGGTGAGGGGTGCGGGGGAGTGCATGGGCCTTTGAAGAACTGGGCAGCTTTGGTATCCCTTACCACTGGATAATGTCCAGGGGAAGATGCATGTCAGGAGATAGTTGGGTGTGCTCTGAAAAGGAAGTGAAACTTGAGGAGGAGAGAAAATATAACCACAGTGAAAGGTACTGCAAATAGCAAAATAGGATCTGCTGAATGAATTGATCTAGCAAAACAGTGACACACTCCCCTCTTTAGCAGGGGGTGTTTGAGATGGAGGCAATCCTTCTCTGGTGCCTAGGTAACCAGATCTGTACAGGTGGCTTGTCCTGTATGGTACCAACCTGGTAGTACAGTTGACACAAGATGTGTCCATAGCTTTCCTAACCTGCTCCTGTGTTTTCCCTTTCCCCTCTCTGCTGCCTGGCACACGTGGATCTCAGGAGGCTGCGAGCTCGACCTGGCCTGCTTTGTCCAGCTGATCAACGAGATGGGGGGGATGCAGCAAGTGACTGACCTCAAGAAATGGAACAAGCTGGCAGACATGCTGCGCATCCCCAAAACTGCACAGGACAGGCTGGCCAAGTTGCAAGAAGCCTACTGTCAGTACTTGCTCTCCTACGACTCCCTCTCCCCCGAGGAGCACAAGAAACTGGAGAAGGAGGTCTTGCTGGAAAAGGAAATCTTGGAGAAGAGGAAAGGACCTTTGGAGGGACATTTGGAGAATGCCTACAAGTTCCATTCCTTGCCCCGGTTTGAGCCCAAAAACGGACTCATCAATGGCGTGGTTCACAAAAATGGCTTCCGCAACAAGTTAAAAGAAGTCGATGTCCCACTGAAGACAGGCAGGCGTCGGCTCTTTGCTCAGGAAAAGGAGACCACAAAGGAGGACGAGGAGGAGGAGGAAGGAGTTCTTAGCGACTTACACAAGTGTATATACAAGGTAACAAGGCAAATCTGCTGATTTTATTTCACAGAACTTATGATGCTGTGTCTGGGTGGCATCTGGGTGAAAACCCAGCCATCTGGGGGAGCCAGTGGGCTGCACTGCCACCCCCAGGGTAGCAGCACAGCCAGTAGCTATCACAGACGGATGGTTTGGTGACTTTATCCTCATCTGCCTGGCTCTTGTGGGATGTCTGGAAAAAAGCTGGAAGGCGTTACTGTCATAATGAGATGCACTGGGCTCTTCTCCCCCTTTATCTCCTTGTGAGAGGTTCCCTGAATAGCTCTGTCCAATTATCCTTGCAGACACAGCTTTGTTTTCATTTTTTAGTGACATTTAAAGCGATGTTCTGCTTTCTCATTCCTGCTTCATGCAAGTTTCTTGTTGAGTGAAGTAGTGCTCCTCATCAAAACTAACATCACTAGAAATACTACTACATTTGGAAAGGGCAAATCAAACTGCATGCAGTATTTTCATTCGCCATGCCAGATTTTGCTCAGCACAAGCAGTCACGTGGATGCTTAGTCCTCCACATATTTAGTACATCCATTTATGAAGGAATGCTAACTCTTTTCACTGTATTTTATTTGGCAGTCTCCCCTTCAGGAGCAGGACTTGGCATTGCAACTCAGAGTACAATTTTGAGTAGCACTGAATTGTGTAGTTGTGCTTCAGGAGAAATATATCATTGAATGTGCCCAGAAAAGGAATATGCTGTTCTTCCCTTTCCAATCTCGCTTCCATCACCAGGAAATGAAGCCAGATTGCCCAAAGTGGCTTATTGTTAAGCTGTTTAGGGACTGCATGAGCTCATGACAAGCTTTAAAAGCTTGCTTCAGGTTTCTTTTGGAGCCTGTTATGATTTATCAGCCCAAAAATTCAATCCCACCTTTAAAAAGCAATCTCTTTGCCATGCTGATCTTGGAAAGAAGCTTATTTAATGACAGCAGCATTTGTGAATAGCAAAGTGACATTTCTGTGCTTAATATCCTGTGCTTAATGATGTTAAATGTAGAATTTGATACAATTTGTGCTGACTGATGTCTGAACAATCTCAGACTTGCTGGGGAAATGCCTCTATCTTCATTTTCAGAGCAAGTCCCAAGTTAAACTTTTAGAAATGTAACTTAAAAAAGCAAGGTTGGGATTTTTATAAGTATCCCAATCAGACTTGGGAAATGAAAGAAATTAAACAAGCAGAGTACAGCTAGCATGAGTATCCCAAGTCTGTTGTATGACAAACCTTTACCCCAAAAGCCTGAGAGCTCCCAAATTGCTGCTGCCCCAAAAGCACTGCGCAGTACTGACAGCAGCAGACCCTGTATGAATCTAACTGTACTCAATAGAAATACTTTTTGTTCTGAACATTGGAGCTGGAGACAAGCTTGTCTGAGCCTGTGGGCCACTTTTTTCCTCTCCCACCTAAGCAACTGCAGCTCATGGAGCCACTCAGGCAATATTTCAGGTTGTCTGCCTTCAAGTTGGCAGCTTGGCAGACACTGGGGCTTGCCCATTTAAATCCCATCTTGCTCTCATATATGGTGCCAAGACTGGGGACTACTGTAACAGGTGATGGACTGAGGATCAAAAAGGGGAAAAGCCCTGAAGTGGAGCATGAAGTGGAGTAGGTTATGTCACTTAAACCTAGTCTCAAGACATAGAAATAAAAAATTAGGCAACAATCTTGACACACCAGAGTGACCCACAAAATCTGTGAAATTGATGTAATTCATCACTGGGCTTTTTAGAAGACTGAGGTGAGGTGGCTTATAGATTTAAGCAAAGGGTTCTTTATGGCATTTGATAAAACTAAACTTTTAATCCTGCATTCTCTATTTTTCTTGGATTATGGCATCCTCTGTGTGTGTCTGAGGAGGGGGGAGTATTCTTTACCTATTAATGCGTTTCTGAGAAAATCTGAAATTTAACAAAATGTGTTGTTGAGTTACAGTCTCCACAGATGATGAGATTGCAATGGTTGCTTTCTAAAGCACGTTGCTAATTCTTATTAAAAACCATACACAAATTAAAAAAAAAAATCAAACAAAGCCAAACACACCTCTTCAATAAAAGCCCAAATCAATAGATGAAGTGCTGAAGGAAAATCTCATGATCTGTAGTTCAGTTTAGGCCATAAATTTTGTGCTTCAGGCCATGAAGAGGCCATACATTTAGAATTTTTCACAGTAATTTCTGCAGTCAGCACATGCTGGAGCTGGACCATGTTTTTACAAAGAGCCATTGGATCTTTCAGGAGCATGTCAAGGTTAGAGTAAATCACCTTTGTGTTTGGCTGACTTTCTCACAGGGCTCCCAAGTTATTTTCCATATTTTTCCTTTCTTTCCAGGCTGTGCTCTCAAGTATGTGCTAGAGCCTCCTGTGCTTGCTTTCTTTACCCTGAATTTATGGCTTTTCTACCTGACTAATAAAATGTTATTGTTTGTAAGTAAATGTTAAATGTTGAAGTAAGCTGCTGTCATCAAAAAAGGTTCTGCTTTCACTCTCCTCTCCCCAGTTTTATCTCTGAAAATGTTTTAAAATATCTGTACTGGATATACCTGAAAATAGCTTTTGTTTCCATACAGAAGAATGAAGGCTTATTAGCAGACCCATTAGAAGGCAGAAGAATTCACTAATGTAACTTTTGCCAGCCTCCACAGGAAACTCAGAAATCTCTCTTCAGCTGGGGACTTGGCATTTTCAGATTCTCTTTAACAGAAGTCCCTTCTTCCCACCTGCAACTATTGTGAAATCTGTTTTCTGCTCGTTTTTATGATTGCTTTAATTTCTTTAAGAATGAAATCATTGCAGTGTCCTTGCCCATGCCTTCCCTGCAAACCTGGTGGCAGTGGTGATGCTCTGGGTCACCTCTTGATGTCTCCATAGAGGCCATGAGAAGAACTATAAGAGGAAACAGGAAATTTCGTCCCTTAAATCTTCTTCTGTCATATTGTTGCACAGAGACTCTGCTTTAGTAACTTGAAGCTTCCAGTTATTGAATTCATGAGGTATTTTTGAGAGTGTAGAAAAGGGCAGAAACAGAGGCTCTGCTTTAGTAACTTGAAGCTTCCAGTTGTTGAACTCATGAGATATTTTTGAGAGTGTAGAAAAGGGTATTTTACTCTCCAGCAATTAATTTTGTGTTTGAATTTTAAAATGCTCCATTACAGCATTTTAAATTATTCTCGGAGTTTTATGAGATCACTCAGATTAAAAACCAAAAACCAAACCAACAAAACTGGATAAAAAAATTTCCTCAACTGTTTGTGTTGCAAGTTTTAGGAGTCTGAAATTACCCCCAAATTCTTGATGGAGGAGGAACTGGGTATATGCAGTTTTAAAGCCCTAAACTGTTCAGTCTTTCCACTTTCTTCCTTGTTACTTGCTGCATATCTGAAAAATGGAAAGAAGTGGTTGAACTTGGAAGATGAGTCTATATTCTTTCTTTTCTGTGTAAAGTAAGAGTAACTGAAATGAGGAAGCTGCTGCGGAGCTTGTGTTGCTTTGGAAGCCTTCAAGTCTAGCTCAAGCGTGATGACTGTTGGTGCAGGTTTTGCATTTTACAAGTGGTTCTGTTGTTAAAGGCTGCCTCAATAAGAGATTCATGGGGGCATTAAAAGATGAAGGAAATTGCTTATTGTATCACAGAGCATCCAGCTCTGAAGTTTATGGGAATTGGAGGGCCCCAAGCCCTGGGCATTTCACAGACTTTTTTGTTACAGCTAATTATGCTGCATTCAATTAAAAACTGACAGTGTTACGACCATAGCAGTGTGGCAAAGTGATAGACTTGTCCTCTGGGGGAAAAGCTGCTTGTATAGTTGTTTCTAGTTTACTCTTGGGGCAGAGTTCTTAAATAAATTAAACTCAAGACTAAGGTGTTTTGGCAGATCTGTTTCATAGTTGGAAAACTAGAAAGGTCATAGAGCAAGTAATATAACATTAATTTCCATGGAGTTGTTAAGTCTGTGTTTCCCTGGATGGACAACCAGTGGAGAGAATAGGAGCTGAAGGAAGGAGTGATACATCTGCCAAGGGGACAACGATGTTTTCAACTTCATATTTGCAGAGCAATTCTAGTCTCTGCCTGCAGTGATGGCCATAGCATCTAGTCTGGCTCCTGACAGCTCTTGTTGGTCACAGCTTCCCAGGATGTTTTTGTTATCCTGGAGTGGGGAAGGTGATAAGGCTGACCCTCTCAGAGCTATATGTCTGGGCTGAAAGGAGCAAGTTGGGCTGTCATGCTCCTGCCTTCAGAGGATGCTTCCTAGAGTATCTGGTATTACAGTTCTATGTGAAGATAGGTGTCCAGTAACTTAAGTTTAGCTCAAAAAGAAAACTTAGATCCTCTTCTCATACTGCTCCTGCAGCAATGCCAAGAAAGAGGGGGCTCATTTGACAATTTTACTGTGTTTTACTTTTATCAGCCTTGTAATGCAGCTCCTGCTTCCTTGCATTTGAACTGCTCTTACTGAATTGAGGATAACTAGTTTTTGTAAGCAGGTGATTACAGTAATCTTGGTAAATTCCACTTTTTCTGACCCCCTACCATCACATACAATACTAGTTTGATACTTAATGTTTCTGTGGATTTCTTAAGTCTTTTTCACCTGTTTCTCTATATGTAAAGAGAATAGTCACATGCTCCTCTGATCATGTATTGGACCTGATTGTAAAATCCAGGCCAGGATGCTTACCGGGTCCTTTCCCCCTGTCATAGAAAGCTGGGCTGTGTCCAACTTCTGTACTTACCAAATACCAAGTGTCATACTGGACAAACCAGTGCAAGTGTCCTGCTGGGAATATTCAGCTGGACTTTTAGATGGTTGGTTTGGTGATCTGATGTGATTTAAATTTCTGGATCTTCTGCATTATTTTCCACCTCAGATAAGAAATGGGCTCCAGACTCGTGTTGTTTTCTGGACACTTTGTGGTCTTTCTCCTTGTGATGATCTGGGATAGAGTGTGTAAAGAAAATAATGGGGTTAGGGGAATAGAGGCACAGGCTTTTTTAATTTTAATTTTATTTTCTTTTTCCACAGGGTAGGTCTGTTTCATTAACAACCTTCTACCGAACAGCAAGAAACATAATGAACATGTGCTTCACTAAGGAGCCCTCAGTAGCTGAAGTAGAGGTGAGGCCTGCCCAAGGGGTGGTAAAAGCTTTTATTTCAGGGGATTGAGTATAGGGATTCAGTACACTTGACATTCAGGCATTAGCATAAGCAGTTTCAGTCTGTCAAGTGTGGGAGAGAAATAAATGGTTGGATAGACATGGTATCGATTCTTCCTTTTAAAAATTGTTGACATTTTAAATAAAGGTGTTGGTGAACTGAAGGAGAGAAAGAAGTCTGAATTTGTCATATGCTGAAGGACAGTAGTGAAGAGGATCTAAACTCTTTCTTCCCAATTCACTGCTACTATTAAGCACTTATGTTCTTATTCTTAAGCAGTGTATTATGTTCAATTACATCAAGATCATGAAAGCCCTGTCAATTTCTTGTGTTTGTATTTTAACAAGGGGTACCTTGTTTGATTAATTAAAAATGCTTTACTGCTTTCTTCTGCTTCTCTAGCAAGAATATTGGCGGATAGTGGAACAGAAGGATTGCCACGTAGCAGTGCATTGTGGAAAAGTAGATACCAACACCCATGGGAGTGGCTTTCCTGTGGGAAAATCTGAACCATTTTCAAGGTAAGATTACCAAATCCACCTGCTTTATTGACTCATGCCAACTGCCCCATTGTGCAGAGAGAGGAGAGATGTGAGCGCAGCTTGGCTCTGGGGATGTTTGCATCAGGAATGGACACTAACATGTGTCTCTCACCCCTCTTTCTTACCACTCTAACAGGCATGGGTGGAACCTCACAGTCCTTCCTAATAATACAGGATCCATCCTGCGACATCTTGGTGCTGTGCCTGGTAAGTGAGCCCCTCATCCTACATTTCCAGCAGATTAAGTGTCCTCTAAATGCAGTGTTGTAGTCACCAAAGTCTTCTCCCTCCTCCTGACCCCTCTGTTCACCTGCTGATCAGGTAGACACTAGGTTGTATGTAGCAGGAGACATTTAAAGGAATGAAGGCAAGTGTGCAGATAAAGAATTAATGAATAGTTGAGACTATACACCTGGGAAGAACAAGTTGTACTTTCAGTATCCCTTTCTCTTGTTGCCATTACATCAGTGGCTTTGCTTTGTGTCAGGGTGATAAAGGACCGAGCTGTGCTACTTCTTTACTTGCAAATCTAATCTGTAGCACACTAGTTTTCTAAGTAAATTGTCTGAGTCCTCCAGCTGTATATGTGCCATTGCCATTTTATGGTAGAAACATTAGCCCAAAGCTTATTTCAGACTCTGTGCAGGTGTTGAATCTGAAAAAGCCAGCCAGGAAATAGGATACTTCTTTACAAGTACACGTACACGTGACAACATGAAGCAACCTCTTCTGATCAGTGGCATTTAGCTGGAATTATTGGTATTTGTAAATTCTCTAAAGAATCAAGATTTTTTACAGCTATTATTAAACAAATATGTTCAAGCATGCTGTAATGTTCCAGTATGTATTCTGTTAGTGGAAAATGCTGAATTTGTTATATTTTTTATGAATTATTCATTCTGTTAGGAAGACTTAAAACTTAAGGGTCAGCTTGTGGGTAGAACAATGTTTTTAACAGAAATGCCCTCTCAAACCCTTCTTTTAATTGGAATCTGCAGTTACTCAAAACTCATTTTCAATCTCTTTGTTTTAGGAGTGACAATTCCTTGGCTAAATATTGGCATGGTCTTTTCTACCTCATGCTGGTCTCGAGACCAAAATCACCTTCCATACATTGACTACTTACACACTGGTGCTGATTGCATTTGGTAGGTATTCCTGTGTTTTATTTTCTTCATGTTCTCCACAGTGACAGCCTGCAGGCTGGTGTCAACAGCAGCTTGTGTTGTATCTTTTGCATGAATGAATCTTGCCTAGATGGTCCAGTGTGTGTGATTGCAGTTTTAGTGGTAAAAGTGTGGGATAAACAAAAGTGATGAAGCACCATTTCCTGGAAGAAAATTTTCACTTCGTCTTCCACACAGCATTCTGAGATACTTAGCAATAAACTGTTTTTGCTTGAGATGGGATTTAATCTGTGGAAAGTTTTTGTGTCATGGAAGCCAAGTGACAGCTAGTCATGACAGGCTTTCCTCAGGCTGACAGAGACACATTTGTCACTCTGGCTGCCTGTTGTCACTTGAAAAGTGATTGAATCCCTGCTCTCACTAAATAGGAACCACTTTCTTATTTTATGCAAAATATATACCAGATAGACCCTGCTATCTTCTCTCAAGTGATTTTTTTCATTATCATTTTTAATATGATTATCCACATTATCCTAGTGTCTCAGCGTTGCACATCACCTGTTCACTGCTAGCTACATCTCCTATGTTGCAGACACTTCATGCAAATAGCGCTCAGCTTATCAGTAGTTTCAGACATGGTGAATCCTTCCTGAATTCAGTGCATAAATAGTGCTACAGGTGATGATGAGTTGGATTGCAAGGGGAACACAACGGCTGATGCAGTGATCAGAGGAAGCAGGCACTGACTGGCATATCACCTGCCTTTCTGCCAGGTTCCTGTTACTACCCCAAAAGATCATCAGTGACAGCAGCGAATGATAAGCCATGTAACTGTGTTTCTTGATCAGAGAGAATGCAATAAATGGAGAAGAAAAGTTATTAAGTGATGCCCCTCTGCAAAAGTGAGAAGCTGCTTTCTTTTCAGCAGCTCCCTTTTTGAACCCTGAGCTAAAGTAGCCTTTGACTTCTTGTGTTGTGTGATGGGAGGTGGCCTCCATGAATTCCTTTGCATCCAGAAGTCCACATGGTGGCATTTCACTCATCTGCAAAGTGTGTACTTTAGACCCTAGCTTTAACTCCACTCTTTCTTGGCTGGTGCTGACCCAGATATCACTGGGAAAGCATGAGGCTGAGAAAAAAGATTTGAAATCTTACAGGAAAATGTTAAATCAGGAGCTCCTGATTCTAAATATATAAGGTTGGAGAAATGTTTGTGATCATACCAAGAGGTAATGGTAAACACTGGCTTATGCTGCAGACCTGAGAATTTCTGTCATGGGCATTTGATAGCTTGTCCCCTCTTCTGTGAGTCTGGAATCTATAATCTTTTATTATAATATGCTATCAAAACTAATTGCAGGAAAGCTATGTTGTTGTTAACCTTAGGTGAGTCCATTTCTCTCTATGACATTCATCTACTCTTAAATAATAGTAAATTCCAAAGAGAAGTCATTTAGGAATCCTGTAAAGTTCTAGGGCCACTTTTCATAGCGTGCATGTCAAAACACTTGCCTTTTGGGATTGAAAAGACTTAAATGCAGCCAGTCAGAGTTTTAGGAAAGGCTTCTTCTTTTGTTTTTTGAAGCCAAGAATAATAAAACCAAATAAACCGTTTGTGGGGGTTTTTTTCATGATGGGCTTACTTAGACACATAAATACATAGCTTCAAGTGGTTGCCTTGATGAAACATAGATAGCAAGCAGTAATATTTCAGAAGAAGTGAAATACCTTTGCCTATAAAAGTTATTCTTCAGCAAGGGTGCCAGGCTGATGTATCAAGCTAATATGCAATAATAACTTATAACAACTTATAAAGGTCTGATAAAGTCCCCAACTTTATTATGGAAAAGAGTAATTTAATAACTTTAGGTCTGATATAATATCTGCATTAGCCCCGACAGCATCGCTTCAGTGATAACAAAGCTGTCAGCTGGGCACCAAAGCCCTTTTCTATCTTTCCATGTCCTCCCAGCATCCAGAATTCTTCTCTTGCAAGGACAGATACCTATGGTGCCAAAATCAGTGTTGCTTCCATTACCTATAGATTGCTCAGTTCACTGTGTAATCTCTTGGATTTACCTCATGAATAGGAAATGCAGGTGAATTCAGTTTTCATGCAGGGCAGAGGTCAGTGTCTTAACATCTTTGTTCAGGAGGGATCACCAGTGCTCATTAAAAGAAGAAAATCCTCTTTTGCCTGAGACATTGGGAGGTCTGTGCTGGCTGATCACTTCCCATTTTTATAGGTGCATGAAGAATTGTGAGTGGAATTGCAGCATAGACCCCAGCTGGACCAGTAGTTGGATAGTCCCATGCACTTCTGTCCTGTTCTCCCTCTGCACACATCCTGTCCTTCCTTTGTTTCTTCATGGGCCAGTCTTCTGAGGCGCTGTACCCTTGAATCTTTCAGCTGTTCCAACTGTGTTTTCTGATACTCAAACAAAAGACTGGGCTCTGCTGTATCCTGGATTTGAATTTAAAATATTTTCTTCACCATTTAAAATCTGTTATTATAGTGTCACTAGAATAATAGTCTACACACATGCAGCTGTTCTGCAGGTGTCACTGTTAGCAGTGCAGGTACTGCAAAGTATTTGATACACAGCATGTATTTAAAATTGCTGTTGAGACTTGATCCTTGTCAAGATGACATTATTACCCTAGGATTTCTTAACAACACCTGAATCACTGTTGATACGGATGTAAGGAATTCTACATACACCCGGGCAACCACCTCATCAGAACCTAGATATTGTTATCTTTTCTGGTTCTCAGCTTGAAGATGAACAAAGACAAACTGAAGTTGTCATCAGTGCATCGAACAGTAACAAGATGTTAAAATCATAGCAGCAGGACAAATGTGTATGATGCATATGGAGTTAATATTAGTGCATGTTATAAGCAAATCTCCTGACAAGGTCTGTAGGGCCAGCAGAACGTTTTATGCAATTGGTGGAGAGATGGAATGAATGACAAGAAAACTGCACCCATTCCCCAAAATCTTTCCAGATTCTTTCTCTTCTCTTGTTGCCAAATTGAGGAAAATGTCTCTGTGTGTGTGAGAGTATTTGTCTGGCATGAGCGCAGATGGGCTCCAGATTGAGGTCTCATGGCTTAAAATGAACTAAGTCATTATAAATCTGGAGATGCTTATTTTTTGCCTGAGCAAAATGATTTCAAATAAAGTAATTGCCACAGATAAAGCCCCCAGCGTGGCAGCAACCAAAGGGGGCCTATGAGAAAGCTGGGGAGGAACAGTTTGCCAGGGCATGTGTTGATGTGATGAGGGGCAATGGTTTTAAACTAGAGCAGGACAGGTAGAAGCCCTTTACTACGAGGGTGGTGAGGCACTGGTATAGGTTTCCCTCAGAAGTGATGGAGGTATTCAAGGCCAGGCTTGATGAGGCTCTGAACAACCTGATCTGCTATAGAACACCCTGATTACTGCAGGGAGACCCTTGAAGGTCCCTTCCAACTCCACGACTCTACAAAGAAAGCTTTAGAAATCTTGTGTTTTCCACCAAGATGCATGGCTCAGTTTATATACCAACTACCACAACCATTACCCTTCTGGTAGGGTGCAAGTAAGAACGAGGGACTAACTGTCAGTGTATTGCCACCACACATTCCACAAAACAGCAGTCCCCGGAATGCATGAAGCTTAGGCTTGAGACTCTTTTGTTGTCACTTCTGTGTAGGGAACATTGCTGGCAGTGAGCACAGAGAGGAGAGCTGCATCTAAAGGAGAAGACAATGTGCAACTCAGCATATACCCGGCAGAGTTTTAACTCTCTCTTGCTGCTTTGGCTGCTTTTAGTCAGATTTTTCTTTTGTTGTAAGGGAGAGGAGAAATGTGGGATTTGTTTAGTAAGTAAGGCAAGAAGGTCACAGGCTACTTTATGTGCTAAATATGGTTTATGGTTTCTTGATTGTTACAAACAGAAAACATTATTAAGTAAAAAGAACTTTCAGTTAGTGCACAGGTAATAAATACAACCATTCAGGATAAGGGTAACTGAGCAGACATTGGTGCTTACAAGATGCAAACTTAAAAGTAGAAGTGGTTGGTTTGATGCCATTGAAATGAACATCATTCCATTGCTAATTTTTCTTCTGTGATTCTACACAGCACTGAGTTTTCACATATTTGTTTAGAGGTTTTTTTGTTTATTGGCATCTACTGAATGCCATCAAGACTGGGTGTAAATGAACAGCTTTCCATGAATCCTCTGTGTTTTATTGAAAAGAACTGTGTGGGAAAAACTGTGTTTAATTTCCTTCTTTTAATCAATGTCCTGCTCTGAACTGCTTGTTGCTGCAGAGCAGTGGACCATTATTTACTCTGCAGTAAATTCCTCTCCTTTCCTCTGGCAAAACAACAGGTATTGCATTCCTGCTGCGGAGGAGAACAAACTTGATGATGTGGTACATACCCTGCTGCAAGCCAATGGCACTCCAGGGCTGGAAATGCTTGAAAGTAATGTAATGGTAGGTTAATCCTGGGAGAGGTATTCCCATTTGAGAGCCCAAAGCTAGTCAGAAGGGTGGTTAGTTGGGGATTTATTTTGGTTTTGTCTTGCGTTACAAGGGAGGAGAGGCTGTCGTTAAAATCTGGCTACTTAGTTACTTGTGGTGTTTACCCAGCTGGCATTTTTATAACATGTTAAAAATGTTGAAATAAAAATAAATGTGGCAATGTAATAAATGTCCATCTTTAATACTCACCATAATGTATTTAACCACACCAAGGGAGTATTTTGCAATCAATTAATCTGCCATGATTGACATTTTATGATACCAACATGGATATGGAAAGCCTAATACTTCAAAATTTCACTTTTTTTTGGCTCCCTTATTCAGTTTGTGGGTAACGATTTCTGTCTAACGTAATGGAGTATAAATTTAGGAGCCCACAACATAAACAACTCCCTCAGCATCTCTAACAGCAATGCAATAAATAGCAAGGTGGATTCATCACCAAGTCTGAAAAGATCTAGATGGGGAACTAAATGGCTGGCATTACTTTCTGAAGTGGTGAATACTTGTGTTTTGAAGCTTTTGCATTTGAGATGGTTTGGCAAATGAAAATTTAAACTGTTGGTTTCAAAAGAGCCACTTCTGTGATTCTCACTCAAAACACCAAAGCTTCAGCCTATGCTGAAGGGAAGAATGAAAGCGAGCTGAGCTGTTAGCAGAGCACAGCTTTTCTCCATGGCAGTACCCAGCAAGGAAGGGGATCTAAATGTTTTAGATTTACAAGTTCTGATTATTTTAAATTCTTTTTCTCTCTTTTTGTTTTTGTTTTCTCTTATGTCTTCCTAGATCTCCCCAGAAGTCTTGTGTAAGGAGGGGATCAGGGTGCACCGTACTGTACAGCAGAGCGGGCAGTTTGTTGTCTGTTTTCCTGGATCCTTTGTGTCTAAAGTGTGTTGTGGCTATAGTGTTTCTGAAACAGTGCACTTTGCTACCACCCAGTGGACAAGTATGGGGTTTAAAACAGCCAAGGTAAGTTGAGAAAAAAGGAGTTAAAATGGACAGCCCTGCCATCTAAAACGACAGCAAACCAGACATTCCAGGATTGATAGTCATGCGAGACTAGTACAACTGCGTCTATTTTTGTGGACTATTAAAAATAAAAATTTCTGCAAGGCATCAGACAATCTGGTGTTTTCAGAAAAGCAGCAGAGCAGAGGTAATAATTGATAGATAAAAACTTGTGTATAATTGAAAAATTCAGAAAATTGTTATGCCTGCAGGTCAATTTTCAAGGAAGCTTTTCAAGAATCCCTTCAAAGCTAATGATAATATATTGTATTACGCTTACTAATTTTTTCCTAAGTGTTTTCTAGAACCATTAGAATCTCAGGTGCAAATATCTGAATAACTGTGCTTGCTGGCTCCTCTGATAGGCAGAGTCAATTTATACACAGGGCATATTGCTTGTCTTTCTCTGCCCCTTCATTCAGGAAAAGCTGTTGATCAGGGCAATTTCAATTTTAATGGATTTGAATATCCCTAGGTTTACTGGCCAGCCCATCCCATAGTAAGCTGTAAATAAAAACAACTTCCCATTCCCTTTTCACACAAGTGAGGCAGGTTGTCCAAAGAAACAATCAGGTGAACTGCCCAGTCATCAGGATTTTTGACTACATTTCTCTGTTCTTGGACAAAACACATGTCACTAATTGTGTTCCCAATCTCCTCAAATACATTAAGGGTTACAGATACTATTTTTGGTAGTGTTTTATAGCTAAACCACTAGTAACTTACCATTTACTTCAGATCAAGTGATTGATAATAACTAAATGTGATAGGTCCGGAGTTACGTTTTGGTTCTTTAGGGGTAATGGAATTCTTCCAGCCTGGTTATACTAACTGTATAATAACTTAGTTTAAAATAAAAGGTTATTTTATTACACACTTATGTTGGGGGGAAGGTGGGAATTGTATATGTGTGTAGATAAGTTATGAGAATCTTGAGCTAACCTTTTCTGTCTGAAGGTACACAATTATATTTACTCCATATACTGTATTTATTGCTCAACTGAACACTTGTTTGATATTGTGAAAATGCCATCCCTGTAAGAGACAGAAATCACTATGCAGCAATTAAAAAGCTCTTCTTGGTGCCTCAAATTCTGAAGAATGGTTTCTTTTGATTAGTTTTTAAGAGCTTTGCAATGGGCAAAATGTAAGCTGTGGTAATCTACCTTGGGAAGTGAAGTCACAACTCTCACAAACTTGACAAGAACCACAGATACATGTTTATATCAAAATAAGTCTGGAAACTCCTACTGCATTGTCATTTTCCTTCCTGTTTTCTCCTTCCCCCTCTTCTTTGCTCAAACTGTCCCATGTTCTTAATTCCCTTAAATTTTGGACATTCTTCCTTGGCTCCTTCACTTTGACAAGGCACTTCGCAATTTCCTGAGGCTGGCTAGGATTGTGCTTTTCAGAGGTTCTGAGTTCTGTGTAACAAGCAATATTCCATTTGGACTGTTAATGAACTCTTTGACAAACAACTGTACCTTCCTGTCTGTCCGTTCTCAACAGCAATATTGACAGTTTTCACCTGTTTGATACATGAACTTTGCTTTCATTCTGTGATTCTGTGACCTGATTTTTTTATAGGGACTTTATATTACTAGACAACGTTGTTTCATTTAATGTATTGAATGACTGCTCAATCTGCTTTAATATATGGAAAAATGAAATTCTGCATCTGAAATTTTATTGATTTCAGCTTACAAGGAGTGGGGGTACTTATTGGAATAAAGGTGCTGGTGTAAAGCCTGTGTAGATCAACAGACAGATTTCACCTAAACCATACATGGAACCAGTTACTGACTTCTAAGAAAATCCTAAGAGCTCTTGGAATTTTAAACTAAGGATGAGGAGAAGGTTTGCGGGTGTGGTGGATGAGTGTGTGGCAAGTGTGTGGAGTTTGGAATGGCAAAGGGAGAACTCCATGTCCTCAAATGAGATATTGGGCATAGTCAGTAAAATTCATTTAGTAAACAGGAAAATGGTATTTTGCACTAAATGAATGCTTGCTGGTCTAGAAGTTTGGAAATAAGAAGGAATGTTTGGTTTTATATGAGAGCTTTGGTGGCATAGGGTCTACTGGAGGCTTGGTGAAGAGATTCAGATGCCACTGTAATACAAAAAGATGGTGTACATAGGAGAGACAGTCATGCTGTTGGAGTAGTCTTGCTGCACACAAAAAAGAGCTTACAACCAGACAAGCCAGGTGTTAACTCTGTCATCAGTTACAGAACCTGTGTGCACTGATCTGCCCATCCTGAATGGGAAAAGCAAGGTGTTAGGACTGTGCTCCTCACAACCCAACCAAGAAGTTGGCCAAAGCTTTATATAAATCTTTCCCTCCCACCTCCTCCCAAGTTTTAGTTTGAGTGAGGAACATACCTTTAAAATCCCCTGCAGTTTCCACTTGGTTCCTATGATAGCTGCCTTAGCCTGAGCAGGCTGGGTTTCTTTCAGATGAAACCAAATGGGATGTTGCACTCCAGAAGTGATGTCCTCCAAACACCAGTGGTGGTGCGGCCACAGAACTAGGCTAGACTGCCATTTGCCTTATGTATACATGTCTTTGCATCATCATCAGCAACCATATGGCTCTGCACATTCTCTGTTCCATCTTTGCCATACTACGTGTTGTGTAGAGGTAGCCTTTGTCATACTAAAGGATGATAATGGGAAATGTTGGTCTCTTCCCCCTAGCTAAGGTAATGGTTATGTTGACGTGTGATGCCAAAACCAAAGCAGCAAGTCAGGGAAACCTTGCGAGGAGAAGAACCTGTCGCCTTCTTCTCAGCAATGGTGGAGCCCAGTTCAAAACATCACTATAAAATAGCTGTGCTGTGATGGTGAGCAGAGGTTAAGAAGCTTGAAAGAGCAGTAAAACACAAAATATCCACCACTACTGTGGTGTTTCATTTCAAAGGACGGCCTTGCATAAAAGCAAGGAAGCTTGTTAAATTGAGAATGCAGAAAGAAGGATTAGGCATTTATGTGCAGCAAAGAAATTGCTTAAAGATGCCTTGTTAGAGACTCGCAACACGTCCACGTTGCCTAGCAAATAAAAATACTTCAGAAGGCAAACCCCCACTGCACTTGTCATGGTGAAACACCAGGAGAAAGAGGTCTGTTTGAAATGAGACCAAGAAATGCATTTTGTGTTGAGAAGATAAAAATGCAAGTAAAAAACTCCCTCTAGTGAGATGCTTGCGAATACACACAAGAAAGATATTTTGAAGAATAACTTGCTAGATGTCAAAAGAAAAATAAATGCAGAAAAGAGTCAGATCATGACCATCGACATGGCTTTTGCATTGAGGTCATGGCCCCTAGGCCTTGAAACTTTGGGGAGGATTTATGGACAAAGAGATACAGTTGATAGAGTCTTGTGAGCATTTCTGGAAGGCTTTTGGCAAGTTCCCTCAGAAAAGGCTATTAAGGAAATGAACCTGCCACAGGTTGTGAGGGAAAGTTTGTGCACTAGAAAAATCAGTGATTAAAAGAGGACCAGAGGATGGGAACAAATAGTCATTTGTCATGATGGAGGAAGGTCTCTTACTGTATTCCTTGGGAATCTGCACTACAGTACAGTTCAGTATGTCCATAAATAACATAGAAAGGGAACTGAACAGCAGAACTAATTCTTTATACTGGTGTTATTAATGTTAATGAAAGTGAAAATTAAAGCTATGAGGAGTTGGAGAGAGATTTCATGATACTGAGTGACCTGAGCGAGAAAATGGTAATGAAGTTCATTGTCAATAAATTTTAAATTACTGGGGAGTAAAAAAATAATCCTAATTTGACAGATATGGTGATGGGCTCTAAATGAACTCTTGCTACTGAGAAAAAGAAGTTCATTGGCTTTCTGTGGAGCTGCCAGCAGAGTGCTCTGGAGAGGTTTTTAAAAAAGTATGAATGTTAGGAATTGCAAGGAGAAAATAAGAGAACAAAGCAGAAACTGCTATGGCTCTTGTGCAGGCTCTTGTTATGGCCATGGCTCGAATACTGGATCTCGAATTGCAAAAGGAATATGGAGATACTAGTATGAATTAACCTAATGTAAGACTACTCAGCCTGAAAAATAGCTTGCTGGGAGATGTATATGACAGCAAGACCAGATCACAAGTGGCAAGGTGATAATTATCATATGAATGCTTGTTGCTTTTCATAACATTGAAAAACATGCCACTAAAAGAAATGATCAGGCAGTGGGGCAAAAGCAAACAACACTCTGTTCTAAAATACTTAATCTGTGTATTTCAGTACTATATGGAAGAGAAAAATGTACATAGGTTCAGAAATTCAGATTAATGCACAGATGCAGTAAGTTTTGCTAAACATAGGCCAGCCCCTGCCATGGACTCAGGATATCCCTCGGCTGCCAGCAGCAGCATCCCGTGCTTTTTAGTTCCACCACCCACTGTCACTTTTTATCCTGACTGTGTGGGGTGCCTCTGTGGGCTTTTTCATCTCACTTAAGTGACTGTTCTTATGTGGCCTTGGGCAAGCTGCAAAGCAAATCTAACATGCAACAAAGCTTCTCATACCACTCCTGGAAGTGCAGCTCTTCTGACCTCACGCAGGCTCTAGGAGCACCTCCTTGGTCAGCAAGGGTTAGTGATCCATTTCATGCTGGTTACCACTTCAGTGCATGCAGTCAGGGCTATTAAAAATTATTTATGTTACAATATATTGGTTCTGGTAAAAGAGCAGGTAATTAGGCTTACAGACCAGGGTGGAAAAAAATTAAGGCTGAAGATTAATCTTCAGTTTTATTTGTGCCAAGGAGGTAGTTGGTGGGCTTCACTCCCAACCTAAATGGCACCTTCACATTGCAGTCTTGTGTTGTTTGAAAAGTCTTTGACTCTCTACAAAAGCAAACATTCCTCTTCAGACACTGGGAACGCTCTGGGCTGTGCAGCAAATCAAATAATTTCCTCATATAAGGATTTAAGCTACCAAAATCAGTTAGTTTATATAGAGAGGTATGAAAGACATGTCTTGGAAAATTTATACAGAGAGGAACTGGTAAAACTGAGCAGAACTGAAACCGTCTCTTTTGCCTGTTGTCCCTTTTCCCTGAGAAAAATCTGCTAGTTTTGCTAGTTGTCCTCTTCTGGAAGTTTTTGAGTCTGCAAAATAGCAGCAGTCCTGGGCTTCAAGTGGGTCAGAAGAATAGAATCTTACTGAGTAGAAGTTACTGGGTTACTCCTTTTGCCACTAGTGGAAAACTGAATTTTTAGGGAGTGAATTGTGAGATGTTTGTTGGGTCTTCCTGTTCAGTGCATGCTAATCTATACCTATCCATCCTGCTTTTGTCTTCTTCTGTCTTTGTATTTTCTACAGATTTTTTTTTTTTAGAAAAGGGTTTATCTGCAATGTGGTCCCACTAGATAGAATACCTGCATTCTGCTCCATTCTCTTTGTATACATGGACTTTGCCTACCTTTCCTCTGCAGTAAACTTCACAGTCAAGCATATTGAGGAAATACATTTGATTTTTCAGCACAGATGCCTTCATGCCATCACAGATACTTTTTTGCTCCCTGCTGGTGATTTTGGGACAAAACTGAAATGTTAGATGTAACAGGTACTAGAGTGATCTCCAAGAAAGCAGTTGATGGAACTGTCTGGTAGCACTCTTTTGGTTTGGGTTTTCAAGTTTTGTTCTGTGGCACTGGTTCACCTAAAAGCTTGTGGAGAAAATCTTTCATAGTCCCATAGACAAAATTCAACAATGCACTTGGGCTTCCACTGAAAGAACTGTTTTCTAATTTACATTTATTTCATCATGAAGTTAGTGCTGGACGTAGGCTGGAATATAAATATTTGGTTTAATTTGGACTGTGGAAAGCTTGTGTTTCTGTTTGTTTCCAGGACTGCTTTTTCCTACACTAAATTCTTCATAACCTTCTATTTTCAAATTTGCTCATCTAACTTGACCGTTTCTGTCCCAGGAAATGAAGAGACGACGTATAGCCAAGCCATTCTCAATGGAGAAGTTGCTTTATCAGATTGCAACAGCAGAAGCAAAAAAAGAAAATGGGCCGACTCTGAGTACGATATCATCACTTCTTGGAGAGCTCAGGTAACAAACTGGGGGGGCCCGTTGTACCTATTTTGTTTTCATTGACAGACTGCAGAAGTGAATGATGTAAGTAACCATTTCAGATGTGTCTTGCACCCACTTAACTAGGCAGAAGCCTGGCAAACACACTTGAAGACAGCCACGTGCAATTTCCATGGCTGTATGTGATGTGAGAGTGCCCGTGGTTGGGATGTCTTGCTCTAAGAATTCCTTACTTTGGGCACCCCTGAAGAAGTAAAACTAGAGCTTTGCCTTTGATTTCTTATTTTCTTGATTCTTGGTGCTGGGAGTCAAGATTTCCTGATGCCCTGGGGGAGCTTGCGTGATGCCAAGTAGGTAAATACCTTTCTTCAGTTTTTCAGCCTCTTGGCATCAGTAGCTGCTGTCAATCCATGCCTGTAATGGGTTTTGCACCAGGAGCCCTTGTCTTCAGCATCAAGGCTGTTGTACTGTGGTTGTAGAAGATACTTTGTGTAGAGCAAGTTGTCTTAATTTTAACCACTAAATAAGTGAGCAGCTGATGCATGGGAGCTAACACATCCTGCATTAGAACCTGAATATTTTAAAGCAAATAAACTTTCAAACTCCTTTTTCTCTCCAGCATTAAGGAAACTTGCTTAGGGATTCTCTTAAGACAGGTAAAAAATAAAAAGAAAATGTTGCCTGGCTTCCTGAGTAATGATCTTCTCTTTTGTTCCCTACCATGTAGTTCCTACCTATCTTTCAAGTTTGTGACAACTGGTACTCGAGATGTCAAGAAAGTTTTGATGAATGGAATCTACAAACTGTATTTAACTAACTAGCATGTTCATTTGGAAAATTTTCAGTGACATACTGGAAGGGGAAACCAGCCCTTGTGTTGTTTTAGTGTTCAGAAAGAAATACAAAGAGGTCTGCTGACTGCTTTACCTACAGCTGGTTCCCCTGTGGGAGTAATCACCTCCAAGTTCTTGGGGGATTTTTTTGCCCTTTTTTTTCTTCTTTTTTTTTTTTAATTCCTTTTTTTTTTTCTCTATTTTTTTTTCCTTGAAGAGGAAAAGTCTGCAAGTGCAAAAGGTGAAAGCGAAATGTTTGTGCTTGCTGTTAGATGATCACACCAGCCTTTGTCAGAGAGGTTCTCAAACTTTTCTTATGCTTAGGTTGGAATTCTCTGGAGGTTACTGGTCTTTCCTGTGGCTCCTTATGTAAAACAAAATTACAAACATCAAAACCTGAATGAAAACCAACCAAAGTGGATCACTCTACTATATTTTTTTCCCCCACTGTTCATTTTTGCTTGTTTATGCTGTATCTTTTGTTGCCTCCTCTCCTGATCCACCTTGGTTGCTCAGTTTGCCTGTGCCATTTGCTTTAGCTTGGCTCTCCACCCGTCTCCAGCTGTGGTGGTGAGCTCTTTTATTCTCTTCCATCTGTTCGGTTTACTCCACACTTGCTGTCTTCCACCCACCTCCAACCTGACCTGCTGTCCTAATGCTTTCTGGTTCAGCATAGGAAGTGTTGTCCACCTTGTAGATGCAGGGGGTGAAGGGTGGCTGGAGGGCTCGGTCTTTATTATTGAAAGTTCATTTTTTTACCCTGGATGTACAGCAAGATCCTCATCTCTCAGCACAATCACTCGCCCTGCTTGCCCCTTCCTGCCTGAAGCACTTCATGGCAAGCAGGTCCTTGGTTCATCACTGATTCCTGATGAAGGTGGCTGTGTCACTCCTGGCAGCAACACCTGCTCTTCCTCAAGGTGGCATTTGGCAACTTCAGGAAGGACAGTCACGTTAGACACATCTCCCAGCTCTCCTCATGGCCCCAAGCACCATCAACCTCCAGGAAGTACTCAGCAGTCCCCAGTTCTCTGTGGAGCAGTTTGAGAACCCCTGGTTTGATACAGTGGTCGCTGTTAAAAATCTGGAGACAAGCTTTGGTGTTTAGGGACCGTTTCCATGGTGCTGTCTGTCCGTCACCATGTGTAGGGGGTGGCACCAACCTCCCAACACCACTCAGGGCTTTACCGCGTGCAGTGCAGGTTTTGGTGATGATGGTGGTGAAAGGGTGACTGTATGTGGCTTTGCAGTGGTGTGAGATGGTGACAGTGTCTTAACTGTGTGAAAACATTCACAGGGACACGGAGCTGAGGCAGCGGCGGCAGCTTTACGAGGCAGGTCTCCATTCTTCAGCACGCTACGGCAGCCATGACAGCAGCAGCACGGGGATGGATGGAAAGAAAAAGCCTCGAAAGTGGTTGCAGTTAGAAACGTCGGAGAGGAGATGTCAGATTTGTCAGCACCTGTGCTATCTTTCCATGGTGAGTTAAATCCCCACAGGTTTTTTTTGTAACATACTGTGAGCATTTGAGAGACGTCACGTGAGTGCAGAGCTATCTTGTAAAGGCAACACAAGACACAGAGATGTTGACTGGTCTGTGTCAGAACATTTCTGAAGCAGCAGTGACAGAAAAACAAGGGTTAGTTAGCATCAGTTGGCATCTCTCCCCAGTAAGGAAGGGATAAATCAGTCACGCAGCCACTGTTGGATGCCCACAAACGTGTCTGCATTGCACTAGGAAGGGTAACAAAGATACCTTGCAGGTACTTTTGAAGGTGTGCCAAGCACTGTGGTGACACTTTCAGGTTTTTAGGTATGGGCAGAGGACCTAGAAACGCAGCAATTTCATTTAAAAATACCCAAAGCCTCTCCCACAACCTTATGGCCTGCCTAATTCCAAGCTCAGATATTCAGATAAACATAATACAGTGCATGTGACTCCCATGTTCACTCCTGCTTTCTGACATCATTCAAGTTTTTTGGTTACAAATGTTAGGGTTCTGATGGAAATGAAATAGAATATAACTGTTAAATGATGAGATGTAGCTGTTTCCCTCCCTAGGACAGAAAAAGCTGACTTTGTGCATGTCTTTAGGCCGCTGAGCAGCTGAGACATGTTTAAGCAGCACTGGTTTGAAGTAACTTTAAAATGAGCTTGTTTAAAAAAATCAGCCAGCCAAAACCTCTTAACTCTGGTCCATTTGCTCTGGAGCAAGTGTAATTGAGGACGGATATTTTTTTCTTCCTATTTTTCCTTGTCACTCTTAACGGTAATGAGGAACAAGAAGTCAATGTGGTTGTCAAATTCCGAGCTGGAATTGTAAGCATGGCAGGTGGCCAGCACAGCAAATGTGACCTCTGCCAAGTGAGACAGTAGCTGAGGAATCCTGTGGCTGAGCTTCTGCTTCTGTCCTTACTCAAGACAGCATTTCAAGTAATGGAAAACGGCTGCTTTCAGGCAATCTTCAGGCTTTGTATTAGATAGCACTAAAGCTTCATGCATGTGTCATTATTTGGATTTGGCCTTCATTAGTATTGGTGGTTTTTTTTAAAAACCTTGTATGTATGTGCCAACATTAGCACTCAAAAAGGGGATGTACTTTCTTCTTCTTACACATTCTGAATCACTTCACAATATGTAATGCTTCTTGTTTGTGCCTCCTTCCACTAACTTGTAGGAAAACACAGGTTTAATAATTCACAGGGCACAGTGGGAAATACTCTGTGCATGACATGGCTACAGTTCAAAGCTCACTTGTCTTCTCCCATCTCTGTGTTTTTATAGGTTGTACAGGAGAATGAAAATGTTGTCTTTTGCTTGGAATGTGCCCTTCGGCATGTGGAAAAACAGAAGTCTTGTCGGGGACTGAAAATGATGTACCGTTATGATGAGGTCAGTACCATGCAGCTTTGGGGTGCCAGTGGCCTTTGACTCTCACAACTTGGGACTGGAATGAGCTCTGCTCTTGTCCTACCTAAATTGCAGGAGACTTGGCTTTGTTGTTTTTTTTTAGTGGGGGAAAAGTAGGTGCTTTATCATGATTCAAGAAACAGAGTGAAACACGATGAAACCTGAATCCTAAACTGCATAAATGTGTGTTTTACAGAACAGAGAAACTATTTAATGGTTCGGGATGCTGTAGAGTATGAAACTATGCTTTGACTGGTTCGTGTATGATAAAGAGGGTGGCGAGACACTGAAACAGGTTTCCCAGAGAGGCTATGGATGCCCCCTCCCTGCAGGTGTTTAAGGCCAGGCTGGATGAAGCATTGAGCCACCTGGTCTAGTGGGAGGTGTCCCTGCCTATGGCAGGGGGTTGGAACTAGATATTCTTTAAGATCCCTTCCAAGCCAAACCATTCTGTGATTTCTGAATTTCAGGATAACTGCTCTGTCTGTAACTGGAGGTTGATGTTGACTTACTCCAATCCAGCCTGAGCTTTCTTTACGCGGAACTCACAGATGAGAGCTCCAGTAATGGCTTTGAGCAAACGTGACTACAAATTACCACAGCAACTCAAGCTGGTGATTTAGGGCAGTGTATGGGTTCTGGACTGATGCTGCACTGCAGCACCATGAGCTCCACTTGTGGGCAGCCAGGCTGGGTGGGGAAGAGAGAATCGGACTGCATGCAGCTCTTGTCTCCAGGGACAGTGAGACAAACTACAAAATCAGACCTTTGAGATTACTCTTGGTACATGTAGCTTTTTGAGATGGGCTTTGCAGCCATTTCTGATGTATGCACATAGGAATATGGGGGAAAAAAAACACCTCAAAGAGTCAAAGTAGGTCTTGTGATGTGGGCTTTGTTTATTTTTAACTGTAGCTGTGTTCTAAGAACAAGTACCACATAAGGCCAGACAAAAGTGAGAGTGCCTTTGCAGTGTGTGAAATACCAAAGAGTTTCAGGAAGTTATTCAGAAATTTTAATGTATTTCTGCTATTCTTAAGATTATTCAGCCCTTTACCTGCTGTGTTTTAAAAGACCTGTTAAATTCTGATGAGTTTTTCAAAGCCTCCCTTTCCAGCAAAATCACATACAATAATTACTTTTGCTGGGTTTTATAATTACTAAGCTATTTTTAAAAGAGCTATTTTAAGCTTTACAGGAAGAGGCAAGAGAACCTCTCCTTCAGTATCGTATGATCACAGATATTTTTTTCAAATGCTGGGTTATTATTACAGAAATCTTTCTGAGGGCTGTGCATGGGGAGAGAGATAACCTGCATACCAAGTGCCATTTGTTAAAGCTAGTTATTTTTAACTCTTAGGTAGACTCAATTAAGAAGCTGTTAGAACATTTCACAAAAATAGTTTAAAATAGTTTCTCAGTGTTCTTATGTGGATGGGACAGCCAGGTCACGAAAAATCTCCCTCCCACCTCCTCTGACTTCATCAAGTCCCTGCATGTAATGGATGGAGGAGTGGTATTTTAGATAAGGCACCTTGATGTGCAGTTAAAGAACTTCTGTCTGTTGGAGATCCTTAAAAAAAAAAATCAAATCATAGTAGTATCCCATAGACTATGGCAGCAATGTCACAAAGTGGAATTGTAGAGAACTGTGTAGTAAGCTGTAAATCATAAGCAACATTACTGTGGATTTAAATTTATGGCCATTATAACTCTGTTCAGCGGTAGGTTTTAAGTTGTATCTATAGAACATTTCTTGCAGCTTGGCTTCTTTAAGTCTTGCTTAGTGGCTAGAGTTCTGCTGTTTAGTCATAGAATGTGTTAAGTTGGAAAGGACCTTCAAAGGCCACGTAGTCCAAATCCCTCACTCTGCAGTGACCCAGGACATTTTGCAGTAGATGAGGTTGCTCAGAGCCTCATCAAGCCTGGCCTTGAGTGTCCCCAGGGATGGGGCCTTCACCACCTCTCTGGGCAACCTGTCCCAATGTCCCACCACCCTCATGGTGACAAGCTTCTTTCTAATGTCTAGTCTAAACCTGCTCTGTTAAAAACAATTGGCCTTCATCCTAACAAGTCTTCAAGTTTTGGAGGGGTGAAGCATCAGCAAGGGCAGTACTGGGACTACTACACGGTACTTGTGGTGAATAAGTAGTGTATGAGCCAAGCTTCTGCATAGTTGGTGAATACAGAGATTTTCCCCTCTGCACCAATGAAGTGCTTGGTCAAAAAGGCAGCACTGACATCTCTGTCCATCAGAAGCAACTGGAGAAAAGAGCAGATGCTAATTTATATTTTGTTTTTCCCAATTCCTGAACAGGAACAAATAATCAGTCTGGTCAATCAAATCTGTGGAAAAGTATCTGGTAAAAATGGCAGCATTGAGAACTGTATCAGCAAGCCTACACCAAAAAGAGGACCTCGTAAGAGAGCGACAGTTGACGTGCCATCATCTAGGCTTTCATCCTCCAGTTCATCCAAAAGTGCTTCAAGTTAATCCTGAAGATGCCAACACTCTCATTTTGTCAATTTATATATATTTTTTGTAATTATTATACCATAGTTTGGAGTACTTGCTGTAGAATACAAGCTGTCTTTGCACTAGCTCTAAAGGAGATTTTCTTCTGGTTTTAGAGAACTAATTTTGTTTTAGCATTAAACTGTTGAATTTTTTTTTGTACTTAGAATAGATAGATGCAGCAGTCTGATTTTTTTAAACTGCCGTATGTTCACTGTTTTAAAAGCGGCAAGGGGCTGATAAAATATTAATTTGTATTGTCCCTATGGCTGAAAAAAATAAAAAGCCTTTTTGGTAACTGTGAAAAAAGGCTTTTAACCCATTTTTTGAATAGGTTAAAGTTTGATGTGTTTTCTAATTTGTTCTCCAGTCATGTGAGCAGATTTTTCTAGACAGAAAAGGGATAGGAGACAAAAAAAACTTGAAAGAAATTGCTTTACTTTGGCTGTCTTTTATTCTGTCACAGCAAGAGGAGTTTTGTAATTTTTTAAATTGGAGAATACACACTTTCTTTGAGAGGTTTTGGCAGCTGAAGACGGACTTTGTTTCCTAACTGTAGGCAAAAGGAGGAGATTTGGAGTATGTTCTCTTTTACCAGCACATCACTATGCATCTGTTTTGAGGGGGAAAAATAAAAATTAAAAAAAAGAAAAAAAAAAAAGGAGAAAAAAAAAAAAAACTGCCTGCCTTGAGG
>VZTY01011449.1:216782-231123 GCA_013400935.1 Turnix velox
ACCCCCTTAAACACCAACATTAAAAAAAAAAAAAAAAAACAAAAAAGAAAAAAAAGTGATTGAAGCCATAAGTGCTTCTTTTGTCATAGACGTGCAATCTTTCTAACATTCCATTTCCATTCCACTGCTGTTTTTTTCNCTGCCTGCCTTGAGGAGTCACGTGAGGGAAAACTGTGCCTGATTTCATTAGGAAATCCATTCTGTTATTTTTTGGTGCTGTTGGCTACTTTATCAAAAACCCTTCAATAGCATCCTTTAAAGAAAAAAAAAAAAACAAAAAAGAAAAAAAAGTGATTGAAGCCATAAGTGCTTCTTTTGTCATAGACGTGCAATCTTTCTAACATTCCATTTCCATTCCACTGCTGTTTTTTTCACACCTTTACACAGTCAAGCATTAATTTTTGTTTTTGAATTTGTTTCATGATATGATCACGTTTAGAGCCACTAGCAGGTCTGCATCTTTCTTTTGAATGTGAAAATGCATCTTGCTTTCATCTTGTCTATTTTTTCTCTTCATGTTGTAACAAAAAAAAAAAGAAAAAGAAAAAAAAAATAACACCTTTTGTACATAAGCCTGTAAATTTTTTTAAATACTTGAGCCTTTTCTTGGAGTGGGGGGAGGGACAGCAAAGAGACAAGATGAAGAAAAGCCTTACGTTTCACTTTCTTCATCGGTTGGATTGGATGCTTACAGGGTTTTTCTTGTAACATTTATAAGTGCTGCTTACATCACTGAACAACAACAAAAAATAATAATGGAGTAGCTGTTGCCCTTTTCTGGTTGTGTGTACAGTATGTGTGGAATAAAAAAGGGAAAATGTTTTCACAAACTGTTTTGTTTCGTAATTGAATTCAACAATACCGTAGCTACCCATATTGCACTGAGCTTGCCAGTGGTGACTGTCAGGAACGTCCTATAATACAGTTTGTTGGTTGTTGTTGCAGAAGACTGAACTGTTTTGGAATATTTAAACAATAACATAAACAGAGTCGTGTTTTCAAATGTGGTTGTCTGGTTTTTATGGCCTTGCTGTGTACTTTTCCCTCTTGACAGTAAACTTCTGACTATGGCTTACAGTTTGACATTTTAATTTATTAGCGCTGCTCTGCTCTCTTTCCTTGTAAGGAAAGACTTCATGTTGTTTATTGCCAGGTTTTTGGTTTTTTTTTTGTTTACTTTCCAGGTTTGTACTACGAGGTTTAATAAAAAAACAAAATTTTTTTGGACATTTTGTCTGTCTTCTGGAAAGTCAGTGAGTAAAGGAAGCTCCTTCAAGAAAAAAAAATTCTGTCACAGGTGCCTTGTTAAATAGGAAATACCTAATTGTAGGTAGTGAGCATCTAGCTTTTAATATCCCAGAGAGGGCACAGGAAACCTTCTGTCAGGTAACATGAGGTAGAGAGCAAATCCTTAAGGAAACTGGTCACTTGCCAGCTGGCAAGCAGCAGGAGATGCCTCATTCCCAATCATTAGGGCAGGTCTTCAGAAGACATCTACATCACAGCTCATCCTTTTACTTACGCTCTCTCTGATTACATTCCTTCCCTCCATGCATGAGGAGCAGGAGCCAGGAGCCTTCTCAAAGGAGAGCAGATCCCTGCAAACAGAGTGTGAGACTTGACAAGAAACAGATGTTAGACAGGTTCAGACCTCAAGTTTAGACTGCAGGAAAAAAAATGGCAGGGAGATAAATGATGATGACTATAGGTTCTAAAACTTGTCAAGTGTAAACGCTTTGTAATTAATTCAAGTTTATTTCCCTTAAATTGCTGGCTTGCATCAGTGTAGTCAAACAGGCATTACCACAGAAAAGTAAATCACACTGGTGCTCAGTATAAATAATCTTTTTTTCTGATTTAGTCTCCTCTGTTCATTGCCATGGATAAAATATTAGGGTAATCAAGTAAAAGACGTGGTTGGGATAGAAATACTTTATTTTACCTTGAAAGAGGAGTACGTTTATACAATGCTAAGATGTCTGTTCCATGAGGAGTGTAGCATTTCAATATGTATCTCTCCTCCTTTTCGGTTTCTTTTTTGTTTTCTTAACACCTATGACACCTAAGGTGGTCCTGAATAAGAAGTGTGAGAGAGTAGACACTGCTGCTTTAAGAGACAAAGGCAGTAGGCAGACAGTAGGTAGTAAAGAGTAGAAAATCACTTTTCATGGTGGTTTGGATTCTAAATCTTCAGTTGCAGCAGCTGAAAACATGCAAGGAACAATTTGGGTTCAGTATTACACAATGAGTCTTAAAAGTATGTCCGATCTGCCATTTAGTGGTCGAAGTAACTTGTATCTTTCCCCTTTAGTTCTCTTATACATAGTATATACAACAGTTTTACTGCTCCCCTGAGCCCCAAGACTACTGTCAAAGTGTGTGTGCTTTAGGCATAAATTTTGTTGTTGTTTTGTTTTGCTGTTTTTTTGTTTTTTTTTTTTTTAAAAACCAACCTCCAACTGACTGGCAATTCTGTAAAAAGGCGGAAGTACTAAGTAAAAAGATGTGGCTGTTAACGCTCGGTTAGCAAACTGTTACACAGGCAAGCTCTTCATTCACTTGTTCGTTCATTCAGGAGTCAATTCTTAAAGGATATGGTTTTTAGGATTCAATTAGTTTGAGAGTCACTTTCATCGCTAGCATCGGAGGCGCCCTTCCTGTCGCTGACGGCGGCCAGAGCAGTGTCCACCTGAACCTCCTCTTCGTCAGACTGAACAACCGGCGACTCTCCCTCGCTCGCGTCCTGGCTGGCGGAGTCGGTGCAGGTCGATGACAGGGAAGACAGTTTGTGCCGCAGCTCAGACTGGCTGGGGACCTGCAGGCTTATCTCGGTCACATAGCTGGTGGGGTCAGGCCCTTTGTAGGTGGAAAGGAAACAAAAAGAAAAAATCAAGCTGTGGCTCAGCAAGGAAATGGAGAAGATGGTGCATTAACTGAGCTCTGACATGGTTCATGAGCTGCAGTCAGGCTGTTTTGTCTCTCTGCGTACGTGTGTGTGTGTGTGTGTGTATGTGTCCTGCTCATTCTAGTGTTGCTATGAGTTGAGATCAAATGAGTTGGAACTAGATCATCTTTATGGTTCCTTCCAACCCAAACCATTCTATGATTCTATGAGTCAGGACTGCTAAGCCTTGGCTCTATTAAGAGGCTCAGCTGATGTCCAGGGTTCCTAACAGCCGGCACCACTTACCCTCCTAAAACCGATGCAGTCTATTTCAGACTTCATTACATGCTGAGAGTCATCACTAGTCCTCCAGACAAACTGAACAACAGAATCATAGAATAGTTTGGGTTGGAAGGGACCTTAAAGACCATCGAGTTCCAACCCCCCTGCCACAGGCAGGGACACCTCCCACTACTAGATCAGGCTGCCCAGTGCCCGGTCCAGCCTAGCCTTTAACACCTCCAGAGAGGGGGCATCCACAACCTCTCTCTGGGCAACCTGTTCCAGTGCTTCACCACCCTCACTGTAAAGAACTTCTTTCTTATGTCAAGTCTAAATCTAGCCCCTTCCAATTTACATCCATTGTTTCTAGTCCATCCGATATAATATTAAAAATTCCTTCCCCTACCTTTCTGTAGGACCCCCTCAGGTACTGATAAGTTACTATAAGGTCCCCCCTGAGCCTTCTCTTCTCCAGGCTGAACAACCCCAACTCCCTCAGCCTGTCCTCATAGGACAGTTGCTTCAGCCCTTTGACCATCTTGAATGACACAAATAAACATCTGGAGCAACATTCACAACTCCTAACAACCAACCAACTGGCCCAGACTGAAAACATCCTGCCAATCTGACTGACTGGCTCTCTCCAGGATGTTGCTTCCACAGGTAGTTCAAAAATTTATACTCAACACAAGCAATACCCATCTAAAACAATACTTCAGATGTTTCTAAAGACACCTGGCTTCAGCCTGCATTAGATTAATTTACACAAAACATGCTGAGGAGCAACTCTCTGGAGTGGCAGAGGCAAGTAATTTTTTTAGGTCCAATTTACTGATACCATGAAATGGTGCAAACCCAGTGCCCATAGGCTGTGAACATTTACAGCAAGACAAATTTGAGAACATTTTTATGTCTTGAGATGATTTTCATTTTTACCAGTTTCTAAAATAAGTTAAATGCACTCTGTGGTGGTGCTGGGAAAACAAATCTTCCCCTGAACAGCCCAGTTTTCCACTGACAGGAAAATGAAGAGTTATCTTTAAGCCCTCTCATGTTTCTGGGAATGAAGAATATTGTGTACTTGTCTTGATAATAGGTCCTTCAAGCAAGCACAAAACCCCCTTCTAATTCAGAGGGGGAAAATAATCATCTGGAACCAGAACAGAAATATTGATGAAAGTGCTACACTGTAGTAGTCAGAACTGTGGAGGAGCAAGTCTTGCTGCAAAAGCCCATCAAGACTCTAAATTAAGTGTACAGTGATAGAACCCTGTAGCACTGGGTTCTATCAGTGCACGTGCCTGTACCTAATAAATATATACAGGCCTCCTATACATAAACACCATAATAGTTACATCACAGACCAAATGATATCATTTTCTCAAAGGCTAATAGGGTTTTTTGCATTCTTTTAGGCAAAAGCAATCACACCAAGTGGTTCCTATAATTCCTTAGATAATCCACTTAATGCTATTTGTTGTTAAGACAAAAAGCTGCTTGGCCCAACATCTGCCAAAGACTCAGCAAAGGGAAAACAGCCCTAGATTCTGTAATTACTCACAGGCTCAAACAACCATCAACTTTGACAGTGCCCATCCAAAACCAGCCATCTGAATTAGTTTTGGCAGTAAAACATGAAAATGTTTAGCAGTCAAGTGTGCTGCAACTACTTTCCATGTAAACTTTCCATAAGGTAATAATCACCTTTACATAGAAAGGAAAAAAAACCCTACCCCAGGATATTAATAAAATTTTTATTTACATATCCTAAAATATAGGATAGGATTTAAAGTACACTGTTTCTTCACTGTAAGTAGTTTTACAAAAATATCTCAGCCTGTATTTTCAAAATAAATCTAAGGAGAAATTTAAAGGAGATGTATCATCTCTCCCAAGAAAACTTATTTTGGCTCTTGGGAAAAGGATTTTAGCACTAAAATAAGTTTTTGATTAAGAAAGCACACTTCCCTCATGGGTAAAGTATTTCGCATTACTAATTCCCTACTTTAAGCAGATCCCTCATCATGCTGCACCTTGTCAAAACGTAAATCTGCTTTTGTTCACCAGAACACATAAACAAAATTTTGGATTAAGATTAATTTAATCCAATTTAACTAACATTACTAGCTACATGAAAGGGCTGCAGCACTAGAATAACTATTTTGAAGCTTCCAGAAAATTGTCCTTTTTTATAATACGAAGAGTTCTGTTTAACCACATCTATCAATCTCTGTCACTGAAGATTTTGCATCATGGTCTGGACCTGCTTCAAAACATCAACATTCTGCACAAATTCTAAGAAAGCAGTCTTAAAAATAAAAGTCCAGCTACTTCAAACTTTCCACTGATGTTTTTAAAAAATTTCTTCTATTAACTCTACCTAGAGGAAAATGCCCCTTCCATGCAGTATATAACACATCACCAATCCATACCATGACAAATACAACATGGAAGCTACAGTAACTAAATGAAAAAGGAGAGTCCAGAAATAGTTTAGAAAAAAGAGAGTCCAGGAACTTGTTTAGCAGCAAGCTCTCTTGTACTGCAACTAAATATTAATATTTTGAAAACCACGAATGAAAAACATTTCAATCTGTGTAAAGCATAACGTTTTATGAGATAAAAGAATCCATTACAAACTAGAGCAATCCCAAATGATTTATCACTGCGTCTCTAAGCCCGTTGCTGTTATTAGTATCATACCCAGCATAGGAGAAAGCATGTTATTGTCTTCGCCTCCTGAGTTTAGAAAGACATCAAGTGCTTCTTGGTCAGACATGTCCATTAGATCCATCTGCTCCAGCATGTCCACATTCACCTCCATGGAAGACATACTTCCAATTGGTTCTGTAATAAAAATAGTGCAATGAGCAAAGTGACAGTGAACTACATGATGTTATTACCTATAAAGGCTCCAACAGCTGCTATAATGGTACACATTAGTAATAATTAAATCAGGGATAGAAGGAGCTCACCCATGGGAGCTACTCAGTAGTAATCTCTGCCCAAAGCCGAGAGTACTCTGGGCAATCTTTGTTGTGAAACTAATGTCCATTACTGCCTTTGTCAAACTAAACATTTTTAGCTACAATATTTATAGCCAGTAGCATTGTAAGAAACATGGGTCTCGGGGGGCAAAGGTTGAAACTTTCCATTTTTGCAGCACTCAAATTCTCCCAAGTAATAAAAGTCTTTTCAGAGAAAAGCAAATACATTTAAGCACACAGTCACTAAAAGTCAATACACAGGGTATGTGGAAATTAAAAAATAAGGATTCATGTTAACAGAGAGCAGCCATTGTTCCTCATTTAGTTAGTCTAATAAATGCCAGCAGTAAGTAAAACCTAGGCTGATGCCCAATATCTTAGCTCAGCCTGAGGATTTCACACTATTAATTACTCAAGCAAATTCCTTGTTACTGTCAACATGACACTGACAACGTGCAAGGGAATTAAATACTTAGGTGACCATTTTCCTTGAACAATAAAACAGGCAAACACAGAACAACTGAGTTCAGGAGTACTCAGAATTAAGGCCAGTTGCTGCACATATAACATCAAATAATACAATGATCAGCTTAATGGATTATCTAAATTTAACCGTTATATTATTAAAAGCCTTCATATGTGAACTGAGATGAAATCCTGTAATTTTGTCTTTTTCTTCTCCAGATACACTATAGCTCTGGAGTTTTACATGTACTGCAGTGATCAATCTTTCATTGAAACAGTTTATTTAATATACACGGGTTCTGCAAAGCTGAAGTTCAGAAAGGTAGGAACACTTGCCCTCTAACAGCCATGTATCCAGTATTAGCCAGTGACAATGTGCATTTCTAGTTCAAGTGGATTATATATATGTAGAAAGCAGAATAGAATCATAGAATAGTTCAGTTGGAAGGGACCTTAAAGATCATCAAGTTCCAACCCCCCTGCCATAGGCAGTGACACCTCCCACTACATCAGGCTGCTCAGTGCCTTGCCCAGCCTGGCCTTAAACACCTCCAGAGAGGGGGCATCCACAACCTCTCTGGGCAACCTCTTCCACTGTTTCACTACCCTCACCCTAAATAATTTCTTTCTTATATCTAGCCTGAATCTACCCCCTTCCAATTTATATCCATTATTTCTAGTCTTTCCATCACATATCCTATTAAAAAGTCCTACTCCTGCCTTTCTGTAAGCCCCCTTCAGGTACTGAGAAGCTACTCTGAGGTCCCATAGGCAGGGACACCTCCCACTAGATCAGGCTGCTCAGTGCCTTTCAATTCCTTCCTAGACCTCCTTCTCTGAAAAGACTGTCCTAGTAACGTATCTAGAGCATCTCAAAGATGAGAATTTATAGCACTCATACAGAGAAATGGAAACACTGGATTGTATTCCCTACTCTGACATTACAAGCAACAGCAGAACTATGACCTGGTGCAGGGACAGCATCCTGACTGGCATTTTTTTTCTGCCACTTAAGTGATGCAATCTCCCACTTGCTTTCTTTCTGGTCCTATAATCCCCAAGTTAGTCCCAACAGATGGATACCTCCCACACAGAAGTGTCTGTAGTCTATGACATTCTTGTCAGGATTCAACTTGTCAGAAGATGCCAGACTTGAGTCATCTCATAAAAAGGAGAGAGCTTAGCCTGATCCTCTATGTCTTAATCATATATTCTGTATATTACATAGACAATGGAGATAGCTACCACCTGGGAACTATTCTGAAATACAACACTGAGCTTTCATCTGCACTTCTAAAACTTTCTGGAGGCACCTCCAGCAAGGTGACAAATACTAGGTTTTAGAACTTCATTGGATAGAAATGACCACCTTCATCCATCTCTTGATAGACATGGATGAACCCTTCAGCTGCAGAGAAAAGTGCTGTTTCATATTTATTTCAGTGCTTCACACTTTCTCAGCTAAGAGTAGAGACTGACTGTCTAGTTCCTCTGGAACCCCAAGTTTGTTCATAGATCTTATCTGCAATTTGGTCTTCATCAAAAAACAGTTTAGACATTGCAATGCTCCCTTTGTAAGCATTAAACCCACTGCTGACTCTGACCTTCCCCAACAATGTTCTCCAAGTTGTGAGTCTGTGGACTACAGAGATGGTATTTTCAAACTTGCCTCGCCTCTCTGCTATCTGCAAGTATCCTGTAGAAAGGTATTGCTCCATGTCCTGTTGGAAGGCTTCTTCAAAGAACTTCTGACGTTCCTTTAGCTTCATCTGCTGGGTGTGCTCCATATCCAAAACCTTCTGTGCATGTTCAGCATCTAGTTCAGCTGAGCATAAAACAAATGAACAAATAAAATATTGCATGTATATTCCACCCACCTCTCAGAATTTAAAAGCTACTAAACCATTTCAATACTGGCAGATTGTTACTACAAACTGCTAACACAGGCTGTTTTAAAAGTTAGCTTCTGCTACAGGATAAGAATACTAAATTAAGCAGAATAATCTTCATATTACAGTGACATCATAACCATTCATCTTGAGGTAAGAAGGAGATTTCTTAAAACTGTATAAGCAACAATACTTGAAAGCTGTGTCCATCAGTAACTGGGATTTCAGAATTCTGCCAAAATAAAGATATCATCATGTATCTAATACACACAAAAGTACTACTCTTAATCTGAATGTTTCAGGACATTTCCATCACAACAGAAGAGGATCCTGTGTGATGTGGAAAAACAAGTGGAACAACTAAGCTGTGAAGTGGAAAGATATATATGCAGGTATGTATATATATTTATGTTATACATATTTATGTATAACTACACATATATGTTTGTGTGTGCACATGAACATGAAAGTCTGGTTTTGTCAGCCTCCAGACAGACTAGGAAAATACTTTTGAAGAACATCCTCTATGTAGTACAATAGGTATCCAAAGATGGGCAAGCAGTTTGAGTTGACAGGAGGTAGGTAAACAGTATTGTTTTCAACAGCACCACACAGTCATTCACATCAATACACATGGTCTTCTCTCCACAGAGCAGCTAAGAATGTGCCAGAAGATGACAAGAATACTGACATGAGAAAAGCAGAGCCAACTGCTATGAAGTAGTCCAAGCAGAAAAGGCCAGCTTGTACAGACATACAGTGGCAACTGAATTTGCTTATACTTATCTATGCTCGATTCTAGAACTTTCTCTTTCCTCCTACAGTAAAAAAAAAGCACTAGACTGAACATCATTAGAAGAGCTCCCTCCCTCCTGCTTTGCTCTACATGAGTCATTGACTGCCAGAGGACATATAAAGAAAATAGTCAGGTTTTTTAGTGGAGAACAACATCTAGAATAAAAAGATATGGTAGCTATTGAAGTACTAATTCTAACTAGATCACTATTAGAATATGGTTAATAAAAAGAAAAAAGCTTCTTAGAAGGAATAAATAATCTGGAATCTCCCTTCTTTGAATTCTCTTGTCCATTTTTCTACACTGAAGAGCTCTTTGCTTGCAACAAAAACCAGAAATAATTTGCTGATTGATCTGCTGATAGAAAGAATGGAGGCGGCAAGAAAAGCTACCAGCCTGTGCTGATCTACCTATTAAGGAAAGCTCCAACAGATAATGCTGGGTAAAAAAAGTCCAAGCTTCCACACAGCAGACAGAAAAATCTAGACTGGCATTCATAGGGACCAATGCTGAAAGAGTGTAAGATTTTCTAGGACAAGCATCATGTCAGTCTTCCAGAGAAATCGTTAAATTAATGATATTTTATAATGAAGAAATTCATTAAAACCCTCTACCATTATGGAGGTTGTTATCTAAATGCAGAGCATGTTTTATTGAACCAAGCAAAAACATCAGAGAGCAGTAATTTGCTCTGTTGCCTAAATCAAGGTCACAGATCATGTATGGAAGCAACTAAGCCGGGAAATTGCCAAAAGGAGTCAAAAAACTGTAACAACACACAAAATATCCATTAAAACATCAGTACATATCCTGAAATACAGTTCTTAAAGCAGATTTCAGGAGTGAAACATCAGGGTATAATAAGGAAAAAAAATTCCTTTAAGGCAACACATGTTTATTATCAGTTACACTGTGGAGTACGATGACTCTGTGTTCCTTGAAGCAACTCCTTTAGTACCCTTGTGAACGATGAGCAATTATTAATAACATTGTATATGATGCAGAAATGCTATTCAATTGTAATAATAAAAGCCAGTGGCTATCACTGACAACTGAAATTTCCTGTCTTTCTCATAATTTACTCTGACAGTTTTGCACTTCATATTGGTACTTCAGGTTATTTTTAACCTCAGAACAGAGACAGTATCCAAACAACATATGAGACTGATGCAACTTCCTTCTTATCACTGAATCCTCTGTGCTTTTTTTCCTGGCATTTTCACCCAAAAATGTCCTGCTACCTCTTAAAATTGTCACAGGCCAAAGCTAAACATGACATGCTGCACTGACGTGTTCTGAGGAAGCTCAAAATCCACTATCTGAAGAGCTGCCATGGGCTTGTTCTCTTAAGGTAATTGCACAGAGTTAACATCAAGAACCTTGCTGCGCGATTTCATGCTCTGCCAGGTGTAACAGAAGTTGCTTGGCTAAGCAAAACCAAACTGCTACATCTGGGGCTTCTGCTTGGTGTTCAAAATGCTAAAGACAGCTAGATGAAGCCAACTGCCAAACCCAAAATAACAGAAAAATGGGAATATTATTTCTTTTACAAAGCTATTCTGAATTATGTTTTCACAGGTTTATAAAACACTGAATAGAGCCAGCAACAAAGCAGTTCTAAGGCAGTCAAAAGTATCATCCATATACTGTCATACACTCTGTGTCCACATTTGAATTATTTCTGGGATGCTAACTGACAGATGACAAACTTAAAGGATTACTGCATTTCCCCTTCTCCAGAAAACTACCTTTGAATTAGCAACTGCACCTGTTTTTCAACCACACCTCTGTGTACAGGAAAAAAATAGACAAATTACATGGAAAGTGATAATTCACACAGACTACAGAAGTTGCCAAGATAACCCCAAAAAATTTAAAAAGCAAAACTAATTCAACACCAGCTCTGACTATCAAGAGAGGAGCACTAAAAGGAGGTAAAATACTTCTTAAAAATTGGAAAGCCTAGCACTGATCGTACAGCTTTCTGCACCATCCCCAAAGCCAACCTGCAGCCCACCTCCCTCACATCTCCAGTACATCTCTCAGCCTGCCAAACTGTGAAGCCAAGAGGCAGCACTCATCCACAAAACTGCTGTTTGCTGCAGAATTTCAGTTTCTCCAACACTGCAGAACAACGTGCTCTTCCCCTGGTCTTGCACCCCTGCTCACAAGCTGCCTGACACTGTGACCTGTTATGGCTGCTCGTTGCAACCACTATCCACGCAGGCATTTGCTTCAACCCTGGAATCAGCTGCTCCAGCCTGAAGCAGCCTCCAGGAATTATGCTATACTGCTCTCATCTCCCCTAACCAGGTGAGGATTTATCAGGATGTTTTTGAGGACAATTCTACTTCTCCAGAGACCTCAGCAGGGAAGAAGTTGTAATCATCATCTATTTCTGCCCCTGTGGATATTGCTTGTATCAGCTAAAGAGACCTGGAAAGCTGTACCAGCTAATACCCATCATTACAAGGGCTGCCCTGTGCTCTTAAAGGTCAGTCTGAAACATTTTCCAGTTAGACACAAAGTCTAACACACAGAGAAAGTAAGGCTACCAAACCGAACTCCAAATTAGATGAATGAATATGAAAAAAAACTAATGACTGAAAAGACTGGCTGCTGAGAATGCTGATCCATTCCTTAGATCTAATGATAAAGATGTAGAGTTGTCCAAATAGGTGGGGCTTTGGTGCTTTCATACTGTTAAACAATCAATTTACTTTTCCTCAATTAATTTATTATACTCATGTGAATTAGAATCTGTAAATGTATCTGTTCTAAAGCAGGAAAGACAGAGTAATAATAAAACCAGATCTTGGCATAAATGCCCTTTTTCCTCCCAGTTTACAGCCTTCTTCAAACAAACCATACAATGTATGCAAGTAGTATTAGGGATTTTTGCTTCCCGTAAAGATAAAGTTCCAAGCACTCCTTCACTAAACTCACTCCTGGTTTTTGATGTTTCACCTGTACTGGGGAGCCTAAAACACAGAATGTAGACATGCTGATCTCCTGGCCATGTTCCTGTTCATGCAGCTCTGGATGTGGCCTCCACAAAATGCCAGTTGTGCTGCTGCCTTACACTCAGCTAGCAGACCATTGCAGCCCCACAGGCTTTGTCACAGGGCTGCTACTCCTCACTCAGTCCTCAGCTGCACTTGCTGCAAGGGCTCTTCCTGCCCACATGCAGAGATTTGTAACAGTTTCATCACTTTCCTGCTAGTCCACTCCTCCAGCCTCTTTAGGTCTTAGCCCCCCTGCCCTTGCTGAACAGACCGATCCCCACAGTTTGCAGTCATCTGCAAAATCAGTGAGAGTGCCCTTCATCACCTCCATTGGGAAATCCCAGCCTGCAGCTTGTTACCAGTCTCCATGTACAATATGACCCATTAACCACTACCTCCTAAACCAACTAGTTATTATTCCATCTTGTTGCCCATCCTTCCAGGCTGTAATACTGTCACTGGCCACAAGAATATTTTGCGAGACTGTCAAAACCTATTAGTAAGCTGGCTATTTACTAAACAGCAAAGCCTTCAAAAAATCAGAACAATAAAACCAGACAAAGTAAGACAGCCATTCAACCGAGTAACTCTGAGCACATTATAACTTAGAAACTAATACTTGCTACTGCCTCATTATATACCCTTTTTTGAAGTAAAAATATCAAAGACAGACAAGACACCGGGGAGTGCTTCAAAGGGTGCTGTTTTTCTCAAAAAGGTTTAAATTATTCTTGACAGAATTTAGACTACATTTTGATAATATGGGGGAGGAAGTTCACAGCACTCCTGCACTTTAATTTAATGACAAGTGGGAAAAGACTTGGCAAAACTAGAAAAAAATTGTAAGGTATGTGAATTAGCTGCACAGATTTTTTTTCCAAATAGGAGTAAAAAGAAAACATGCGTAAACTACAAGATTTAATTGTTTTTAAAATCAGACTTAACAGTCTCTTTACAAAACTTTTTCTTTTTTAAACAGAAGTATATTAAAAAAATTACAACCAAAAAACACTAAATCCTGATTCAATAGAATGCCAAAGCAGTATTTCGATAGACTTAAAGAAGAGAAATATCATCTCTCTTGTATAAAATAGACAAAATGAAATTTATTGTCTGATAACTCTCAAAAGCCTGCATTTTCCAGATATATCTTTCTAAAATTAAGATTATAGAAAACATTTTTGAAGTATTTCCTCATTTAAAAACACAGACACTAAAAATGACTGTATGTATGCCTTGCTAAATTCTTAACTATGTTTTTATAGACTGCATCAGAATATGAAAACTCAAAATTAGCCCAGAAATACCTAGACAAGAGGAAAAGCAGAGGTTTCAACAGTGCAGACAAATTACTTTTTAAGCTGTCCAATAATCAGTTTCAAAGAGTTGGTCTACCTTGGAAATGGCTGTAAATAAACAAATTTCTTACTTGCTCTCAGTGAAAAATACAGGATAAATAAATAACATAATAAACTACTGAAAGTAACCATTCCTCTATGCCGAGAGCACCTGGAGGAAGAAGCAGCTCCCAACTGACAAGACAGGAAAGACAGCTTAGGAAAGATTTCCATATAATTCCAAACTTTATCTGGCTACAGGAAATCATCATAATTAAGAGATACTAAAAATATGCTCTACCAAGCAGACAGTGCATGAATTGGGTTCTAAAAAATGTAGATACATCTAGGATTAAAAAAAATAAAATCACATGAACTTTATAATCATACGCCTCACAGTGTGTGAAAAGAATATTAGAGCCTATAGAATTAGGGCATTTTAGGTCAGCAAAACAAAAGGTTACTGCATTTACATTCATTTTACTTTCATGGTTTTCTTCAGCTCCCTCCTTTTTAAAGACTTGTAAAGTATGATGAGACCTTTCTAAGACAAATCCATAGCTTGCTACTTGTCCTGGTTTGAGGTAAAATAGGGTTAATTTTCTAGTTTGTAACTTTACTTTTCAGCTAGGCATCTTCTGTCTGACTAAACTCTGAAATTAACTGCACACTGTTCACTCCCAGACTGATAAGACC
>VZTY01011449.1:231134-257329 GCA_013400935.1 Turnix velox
AAAAATGACTGTATGTATGCCTTGCTAAATTCTTAACTATGTTTTTATAGACTGCATCAGAATATGAAAACTCAAAATTAGCCCAGAAATACCTAGACAAGAGGAAAAGCAGAGGTTTCAACAGTGCAGACAAATTACTTTTTAAGCTGTCCAATAATCAGTTTCAAAGAGTTGGTCTACCTTGGAAATGGCTGTAAATAAACAAATTTCTTACTTGCTCTCAGTGAAAAATACAGGATAAATAAATAACATAATAAACTACTGAAAGTAACCATTCCTCTATGCCGAGAGCACCTGGAGGAAGAAGCAGCTCCCAACTGACAAGACAGGAAAGACAGCTTAGGAAAGATTTCCATATAATTCCAAACTTTATCTGGCTACAGGAAATCATCATAATTAAGAGATACTAAAAATATGCTCTACCAAGCAGACAGTGCATGAATTGGGTTCTAAAAAATGTAGATACATCTAGGATTAAAAAAAATAAAATCACATGAACTTTATAATCATACGCCTCACAGTGTGTGAAAAGAATATTAGAGCCTATAGAATTAGGGCATTTTAGGTCAGCAAAAAAAAAGGTTACTGCATTTACATTCATTTTACTTTCATGGTTTTCTTCAGCTCCCTCCTTTTTTAAAGACTTGTAAAGTATGATGAGACCTTTCTAAGACAAATCCATAGCTTGCTACTGCAGGTGAGAACACACTCCAGCTATGAACAAACTGCACCTAGATTGGATCTGAGCTTTTAAAGAGTTAATATGGCCCACACAAAATTAATTTAGGGGTTCAGACAAGCCTTTAGCATCATAAGTTTTACATAAAAGCTTAGATCCTGCCTTGCTCAACTGTATTTTTTGCACAGGCATCCTACACAGCAGCCATATGGCACATTATTATATTGATTTCTTTCACCTTTCTCTATTCTCTGCTAGCTTAAAAATACATCAGGGTGAGAACGCCTCTGCAAGGCTGACTGCAGCAGCATAGTGGACTTTCTGGTTTAGCACTAGATCTCCTCTCCTTGAGAAAAAGTAAGAATGCTTTTGGTCAAAACAAATAAACAAAACCAAACATCCTGAAACTGGAGTGTATTTGCCTACTTCTTGATTTTTTTTAATTAAGAGCAGAAAAACTTTTACGCCTGCAAATGTGGAAGTCACAAATAATTTTAGAACTATTTAATTGGCTTTAACCATAGCCTCAAATCATTCCAGGTATATCATCTTACAACACATTAGTGGTTTTCTCTCCCATCTCCCACTCCAATTGACTTTAGTATTTTCCTACCTTCAGATGTGCATATTCACATCTTGCAAATTATGATCTTACAGGAAAAGCTTATTGGAGAGGGGGGAAATACTCTCCTCCAAGCCCATACTCAAGTAGTTCTGGGATAACAAATCTACAGTTCACCATTTTCCAGCATCCTGTTTCAATTTCATTAATGGACCCAAGAACAGTAAGTGATAACATCCATCTTTCTATGAGATAGAATTAAGGAATGTGATTTTAGTGGGATGTGAGTCCCACAAACCCTCCTCAACATAAACCAGAACAGGCTCTGTTAGGAAGGTCTTCTAACTACCTTGCTTCTCATTTAGTCAGATTTCGATCCAATTGAAAGAGAAGAAAAGCTGACAGGGGAAGGATAACACTAAATGGAAACCCCCCCAGCATGGAAAGTTAAGTCCAAAATAAACAAACTGGTAAGCATCTGAGCTCACATGCCTGTTTCCTGCCTCCTGATAAATCCACCATTTTTAGTATTGTAAGAACAATAACTCTGTTTGTAAGTTGGGAGAATTTATTTTCACTATAAATAAACCTGACAATGTCTCATGTACCTTCAGGACATACAGGTTTATTTGTAGAGATGATATGTCATTAAAAATCTACTCATACTCCATAAAAATCCCACTATTACAGGAAATTGTACTTGCAAACAGTCCAAATGCCTCTGCACTAGCTCGTTGTCATGAAAAGTTGCATTTAATGCATAAAATCTCCAAATACTATTTTTTCTGTCTCACCTAAAAATACTCATTTTGAAATGAAAAAACTATTCAACAGCAAACCTCAACCCAAAGTACTTAAAATAGAAACCTTAGCATTGCAGTATTCTAATTCAGGTTTGTGCACGTCCATGAAACCATCCCAACTGAGAATAGTAGCATCCTATCATCAGAGTATAAATCGATCCATTGACCAACTTAATTACTACTTTCCCTTCCAAAAAGTTAATCACCTTTGCTTTGCAAATGGAAGGCTCTCAAAGACAGGCAAATGGCTTCTGCTCCTTCAAGAACAATGGTAGTCCTACCCTTTGCACAACTCTGAAATATTTGCCCTCTAGATCAAATTATGCACATGTGTAGACACATAAATAAATTATGAGATACTGTTTTGCTGTCACTACACATTGTGCACATGTTGAAAATGTGGGTTCCACGACATGGCAAGTAACCCAGCAGGTATCAGCTTTTACTTGTCCTGAAGAATAACACTAAGGCCCAAACTCCTGTTTTGTTGAACGTACTGTTCACACAAATAAACATCTTCAGATACAGAGACAGGTAGAACAATACCATTCAGTGTGTAAGTAAACTTGACCTCAAACAAGCTAAAAGTGAACAAATGATTGTCTTCTTTCCTCCTCACTAAAACAAAATAGTTATATTTCACATATGGTTTTCAGAATCACCAGTGTTCTGAACATGCAGTTTCTATCTCCCATTCCAGAGGGAGGGCTAGAGCCTGACAAAGAATCCTACAGGCTTCAGAGCCAAAAGGAATGATCTTTGGATTCTTAGTCTCAGTATGCATAAAGAAAATCAGATTAGACTGAGCCAGACAGTGACATATTTTAGGCTTGAGGAAGGGTTTTTCTTTTTTTGGGGCATACTTTAATACAAGTCTGATGTTAACATAAGCAATGGTTGCTCAATCAGAAATGTAAAAGAAAAGAAAAATCTACCTTTCACAAAAATATTGTCTAACTAATTGAAAGAGAATTTTTTTTTTCCCCCCACATCTCTTCCAAATGGTAAGGGAACAACTATGCATTACATAAATCACAGTTGATAACAGATGGTCTTTACAAAGGTGTAGCAAATCACACTGTACCATAATGATGAAACTTCTATGTCCATCTCACCTCTTAAAACATTTTTATTCAATAGTGAAGGGGACTATTTTGCAAATTCAAATGATACTTGAATTATCTGATGCCAGAAAGTATCCCAAATCATCAGCCCTTTCTCATCTGAATTGGTCATCAACCTGAAGTTCTGAAAGGAGAAAGCCTGTGAGTGTTCCTGCAATCAGCTGCAAGATCTATTTCTCAGTTATCAGCAGTGCTTTTGTGTTACTGTTAAGAACATTAGTACCTGGTTATTAAAATTTAAATGCAGTCTAATTTCACAGCTTAAAAATGAATCTAACAGTGCTTTTCACTGCAAAGCTAATTTGCAACATTAGCAAATCCATGTATTTTCCGGATTATTTTCTTTCTTTATAATACCATAAGACAGATCTCTTCAAACTACATTATAATACTGTCTTCCAAAAGTGTTGTTCAATTAATAGGCTGCTTATAAATTCAGCCTGTAACAGTAACAACTATACAGGCATAATAAAAGGAACAGCAACCAAAACAGCAACAAAAAAATCCTACTGCATTTCAGATAGAAAACCATGGTTGGATATAAAAAAACCCCAACTTTTAATATATATGAGTTTATTTCCATAGTTAAAATGCCTCATTTTCTATAATGGAAAGGCATTATATAACAAGAAATGGGGCATCTTAATGATAAGTGAAGAAATATATAGCAGCATATTTCTTTCCAATGAACATTTTTATTTTTAAATATAAATTAGCTTATGTGAAAAACAGTTTAGGAGATGAACTGTAATTCAGATTTCAGTCAAAAGAAGATTTACAGTATGTCAGTTCTAAAGAAAGGATATTGAGTTTTAAATTTTTAATTAAACACTTTAAGCTTCCTTTCATACAACTAGATTTTTCATACTCAAAACCATGTCACTTGCTTCTTCACTTTATTTTTTTACAGAATAAAAAATGGTCTACAGCTCAGAAACAACAGACCTTAATAAAAAGAACAGCCCAGACATAAGTTTCAGCTTGCAAAATACTAGCTGTCTATAAATAGCTCAGTTGTAAAAAATTCTTTTGATGACCTGGAATTTATTTTCTTACAAAAGATGAATAATTTTGGAGAAAAAAACAGAGTCTTGATGACATATGTATGTCATCCTTTAGCAGAATTATTCTAAATGGTTCAAACTTTCAACTTTAAATATTGAAAGTGGAATAAAGGTTGTCTTTATATATGGTATCAAAACACTAATTTTACTGCTAGTTCATAACAGTTTCTGCATCTTCACCATATCTACCCTTTTTAAAGAGCATTTAGGGCATTCATTGTTGCACAGGTCACGAGGGAAGAAAACCAAGAGCCTGCCTTCCTCACAATGTAAACTATGATGGAAAAGTGTGGTTGGGTTTACTTTTTTTGCTTGAGGAAAGCCTAATGCTTTAAAGTCTTCCACAATTTCCGTATTCCATAAGAATACACCACTTAGTGCTAGCAATGAGAAGGCAAGCTACAAGGTTACAACATAACCAGTATTTTTCACTCTTTCAAGAATAAATCTGATTTTGTGGTACTACAGTAAACTGGCATCACCACACCAAGAAAGCAGTGGTGGTCCAGTAAACTCCTCTAGACCAATTCCAAAGAAGAAACCCTTCTGTTGGCTTTTGTTTCTCTTTGTTTTCCTTTGTTACTTCTTTTTTTCTTTTTTCTTTTTTTTTTTTAAAGAGGCTCAGCCATCATCTCATCTGTCTTCCTGCAACTGGCAAATCAGATGTAAAGCCAACACACACCATACTGCCAGCTCCAGCTAACAACAATTGTGTTCACTCCTGATGCAAATCAAAACTGTCTTTGCAGTTTAACCATTAATCCATCAATGGCACAATCATCCAGGAACTAAGAGTGTAATTTTAACCTGTGCTTATATTGGTTTAGCTTGCAGTAACAGATGAACTGATTTCTACATTTTGTCACTCAAATCAAACAATCACTGAGTGACTACAACTCTAACTTTCATCTATTGTGTTAGGCTGGCTTAAAGAATTTCTGCAAAAAATTAGCAGGTCTTTTCTCAAGTGCGCAATCTAAGAACTCAATGCCTTTCGATTGATAGATTCATTTAATTAATTAAGGTTAATAGATTACTTTATTTAGCTTAAATACAGCTAAGCAAGTTTCACTGGTTACCCAAATTAAGTAACTAGGTCCCCTGTATCCTCATAAAAAGAGCATAATTAACAGGTAAGACTGCTTCCTTATCCAGAGTTCAGGTTTACACTGGCTTCTTATTAGGAAAAATCATTATCACCAAAGGAGTGTAAGACCTAGTAGGTCTATCAGTTGCTTAAGCCCAACACTTCAATGCACATAAAACAAGAAACAAGATACCGACATAGCAAAATAGGAAAAGGATAGAGCAGATCAGTGATGTTACTAATGCATCAGTGGAGCACTAAACAAGAGAAAAATATGAAAGGAGAAGAAAGACCACATAGGAAGAGATACAACAATGGGGCAGGGGTGGAAGGAAAAGGCAATTGACAACACAGATTGCTGAATAAAGCTAATAAATAAGATATGACCCTTTATTCTGCATTTCTTCAGTCTGATAGAGATTAAACAAGTTATGAGGGAAAAACAATTCTAGGTAGGAGAAAGAAATAAAAAAGAAGGCAGAGAAGGCTTTGCCATATTGAAACCAAGCAGGAAGAACAAACCCCGACTGCAATAAAATCAGCTATTACCGAAGAAATATACACTACTGAAGCTACTTAACCAGACAAAAACTGAGAAGCAGTAGAAACAATTACAAGTGAGAAAGTGTATCCTGCATGAGTATTAATGACTAAACCCTATGCCTATAGTAAAAACGAACTGACAGATGACACCTAGGATACAGTATCTTATTCAAGCAAACAAAGAAAACCCATCTAAAGGATGCATAGACATCAAAGTGACAGTGAGGAGTGAATAAAAGCAGAAATTCAGGATCCTGATAAAAGCACTAACAGGGGAAGGGAAAAAGGAAGGGGACAGACTGAAAAGGGAAGTCAATATAATTAGGACCACGGAACCTGTAAAACGTGCTTCCTATGAGATCATTCCTTTCAATATATGCAGCTATTTGAAATCTCTCACCCACTCCTCCCACCTTCTCTTTTTCCAGTACTTGGATGTCACGCAAGTCCTCAGAATCTCCTGACACATCTTGGGATAGCAAGCACTTAGTTGTGCCTGTGCTGAGATGCAGTCTAAATGAGTAATTAATTCCCCCAACAATCAACTTCTGCCATTTGCATGCACTTGAAACACATGCATCTTTAGGCAAACAAGAAGTACAGGATACTTAGTTTATAATATTCTCATCTCCTGAATATGCATAAAGGCCTACTAATTTAATTTTTAACTGTACTCCATAGAATATTTTAGCAATAATTATTCAAGAATACTTTAAAACTCATTAAATGAATGGATATTTCCTGGGTAGTGTAAACATGCAATTGATTTCTGAAAAAGTTAAATATCTATACTGTTACTTTATTTCATTAAACAACATTAGGTGCTATTTTCTACTGCAAGATGTGACAATTCTGCACAATCCTACATAACTGCACAGTGAGCAGAATCAAGTAGAACTGTTGAGTTGTAAAGCATGAAAATAAACTGCAAACAGAGGTGTACTAATCTTACCGAATGGCCAATTCTTCCTCACTTTTCTACCTAAGCTTGCATAATGTGCCTCTCAAAAGCTGAGCATTCACTAATTTTAGAGAAGATCATTAGAACACAATATGGCCTTTATTAAATATGAATTATTTGTTCATAACACATTCGGCATGACAGTGGGAAAACATTGCCTTCAGGCCACCATTATATCTGCCCTGTTTCCTTCTCTTTCTTCCTGTCATCATACATCTGCTTTGTCAGCCCCAACAGCAACAGCATTCAATTTCCATGGGCAAAGAGATTTTTTTGGCCTCCTTTCTAGAGCAATAAGAGTGTTTTTGTTTGATACTAACACATAAATAAAATTCCAAAGCTAAAGATTTAAGCTTTCAACAGAGATTGAGGCAGAGTATTTCTCACCTCTTAGCTGATGTTGTAGACTGCAACAGATTTGATACTACCAGCCACATTTCATAATACCAGCTTCATGCAGGGAAAATTTATTTCATAGTCACAACAACCAAAATTTGTTTTTTAGATTAAAAAACCTGAAATTGATTGAAGTGTGTTACAAAGAATATTATGGGATCTAAACATTTAATACTGAGATTTGGGGATTCCCTTCCAAATACAAACAAGACAGTTAAAGAAGAAACTACTTACAAGGTTTCAACCCCACAGCAATGATTTGACCTCTCCAGGAACCTGGCTACCAATAGAGCTTTGAAATATGAAGAGCAACACAGCTATGAGCTAATCCATGAGAATAACTCATAGCTGTGATTTATGTCCCTGTGAGGGACAGCATCTGATACACGTGCCTCCTTCATTATATGTTGCTGGATATAGTTGGCATCATCAACTGGGCTTGAAGTGGAATTGAGAATCAACTAATAAATCACATGGGCCATTCTTGTTCTATCAGTATAAGTATTTTCTCTCAATACGGACTGAATGATATACCAAGAAGGTGTTCAGTGAGAATTAACTTTGACCTATCATGATTCTCTTAAGAATTTTTAAATCTGCTTGTAACAGTGACTTTCCAAGGCTAACGAGCAGTGAAGCATGCATAAGGAATCAAACTAACATAATTTTTAGCATTTCATGCTTTGTAAAACTGAAAAGCCTCCTATTTGGAAACACGCTTGTTGATACTATTCCTTTTAAACTATTTCACATGTGGTCTTATTTATTAAACAAGTTCCCTAGACATTACATGTGTTTATATATGCAGCAAACGCACTATCAACATCAAACAGTGGCTGCATCACACAGCAATCATAAAGCGCTGAAATTTTGGTTCAGAAAGAAAAAAAAAAGCACACAGACTTGACCATGCATCAGAATTATAGTGCATTTTCAAGAAAGCAGTAAGTTCTTCACAACCAACCATAAAAATATATACACAATTACAGATTTTCCTGAAGCATTACTTCCTTTCACTAAAAACTGAAAGTGTCAGGTTCCCCATAAAACGTTGTCTATATATATCGGGAACCAGTTATTTTTAAAAACATCTATCTGTTTTTAATACATATACGTATGTTTCATGAATTTATTTGTATGAATTTTGTACATTAGGGTATTTATACAGATGCAAAACTCCTAAATTAATTTTAATAAAGACAGATGTATAAGTGCATATGAACACTGTAAATATTAGAGGACTAGAAGGAATTGCATTTTGCTGAAAAAGTTTGCAAGGTAGCAGTTTCCACTTCAAGTGTAAAATAGGTCAGAAATTATACACTTGCATATTGCTATTATAATCCATTTTTAACTGTAATCATATCAGCAACTATTAAAGACTCAAGGCCTGCTTTTTCTAACACTAGTTTAATGCCTTCTAAACAGTAAATTGAATTACAATACTTAGCCTAAGGGGGAAAATCAGAAAAAAAACCTAAGAGAGATTGCATTTTATGAGCAGACACATATAGTAATGTTTTTAGAACTTAAACCAAGATATGACACTTCCTAAACCCTCAGGTAAAACAAATAACATATTTTCACAGTGAATCACCCTATAATAGCATAGGTCATATCTAATGATTTTGTATTTGGAAATATTTCTGGTGATCAGATCAGGAGATGGTGAGTTTTGCTCATATTTATTGCTCTTTACCTTTATTCACCTATAGGAACTGATTTGAGAGAAAAGCAGTAGTCAACTTGTCAAGTCAGCAGTACTGGAAGCATAATATATATCCACTGAGTCAGCAAGGTTATATAAACTGATAGATCAAATGAATACCACTCCTTCCCTGCCTCACAAAATACAAGCTACCCAACCATTCAGTCATTACAAATTACAAGCTTATTTCAGTACTGGGGGTGGGGGAGGAAGAGGAGAAGAAAAAAATTCCCCAAACTGTCAGAGCCCAGGAACTGAGCTATCTTCTTATTCAAGGGATCTGGAGGTCAGAGCCAAGGCTTTTCATGTAATGCAGCACCCAGACCTGCCATATGCATTTTCACTCTCCCTGTTCCACTCTTCCTGAAGATGAAATCAAAACTCATGTTTTTCAGATCGCTCCAAGATTTTTGTGGAGAGGTGAATTAAGAAGTCATGCAGTAAATAATTTGCCAGGTGTTGCACAGAATGGATTGCACCTAGCCAAGAAGTAAGAGTATGAAAGAACAATATGAGGTAGTTGAACTGTAAAATATAAAAGAGCTATTTTAAGAAGTAGACATCAAAAGTACTGCAGAATTTAACATTAGGAGCCTAAGACTCCTAAGAGAAACAAAATACTTGTCCACTGTAGTCCTAAAAAAGTCACAGCACAAAGAATTCTTAAAATAGAAGCTTGTAAAGCGCATTATATTGTCAGAGCAAATCTGTCTCCACCCCGCTAGAGATGCTAGCTCGGTGATCCGCATATAACTCCACCTATCTTTTATGGCAAAAAAATGTCCTAGTACCACTGCTTGTGGGTTCTAATGCAAAGTTCTGGCAATTGTCCAAGACTCTGAAGGGGAGGGTGTACAGCTTTTTAAATTTTCTTTTTAGGTCATGACATAAGAGATCACACTGATGTCCACTAACAGTCCATTTACAAAGGCAGAGGGAAGTCAGCTACTCGCACTTACAGACAAAAAGGCAACCTTTTCTAAAAAACAAATGCAGCATTGTCAAAACCTTTATGTTTACACCTGCTACCTAACACTTTCCACAGAACTAAGTAAAACACAAAAATATCACAAACCACATACGATTGAAAATCAAGGGTAAACTAGCATATTTTTGCCCTAGAAAATAAATACATTTTAAAATGGATTTTAGAATTTTTAACAAATCAAACTTATTCATGATCTTCTATCAGATTTTATCCTGTTCTCTACACTCAGAATACAAAATGGCTCATCACAGAAATGACAGGACTGAGTTACAGGTCAGAACATTTTAAAGTCAGTAAGTGATCTTCAGAGCTTTTGGCATTTGTGAAGGATTTCAAATTGAGTTCAAGACCTGGGATGTTGTTAAGCTTTTGGAGATTTTTCTCAGTTTTTGTTATTTTCAATGAATTTAACAGTTACATGCAATCCTGTGGCTTTATTCAGAACTCCTTACAGTAGCCTTTGCCAGCAAACATGTGCCATATTGCCTTCTGTATCAAAATGGTACCTAAGAATGATGGGTAAAGACAACACTGGAACAGGAATCTAATTAATGGGCCTTGGCAAAATTGACATATCACAAAGTTTCAGGTTAGTTATCAATGACTAAATTTATACCGCAGAGCTGTTAATTCTCATCCTCTGAAAAGAGCAGCAGCTTCCAAAAATCAGATAAAAGCAATAGCTTATGAAAGAAACTTGTCTGCCCAACAGATTATGGCAAAAGTTGTTCAAATGCTCAAATGTTCCTTCTTCCCAGTAATTTGATGACTAGGGTAAGTCAGAAAACACCTGACACTAGACAAAAAAGACTGAATCGTATCACAGCATAGGCAGACGGTATTTTCAGTGCTGATAGGATTTAAGAAAGCCTCTTTGTCAAATTAATACTAGAACAGTTTAACACAATTAATTATCTGGAGGCACAGTAATTACCACCAAACAAAACCTCCACAACACCACACTGCAACACATGCGGGCTTTTATGTTTTTCTTCTCTTTTTCGTGAAGCTAATCCCTTCAACATGTTTACATGTAGTCCCTCCCTTCTATCAAGCAACTCATGCTCTCCCAGAATCCTGTGTAATAAGCTCTCTTCTCATTGCACCTCATTGCTTCTCTTGCACCTCTTCTCATTTGAAGCTGTCTACTGGAAATCTCATTATTGATCCTTCTCTGTATGATATTCATCTTGTTTACAGTTGAAGTAATACAAACTGTTAATTTCTTAAGTGAGGTTGTTTTCCTCCTAAATAATTGTTTCTCAATAATTTGACACTTTCATAACTTTGACTTGTTACTATCAGAGGTCAAAAATCATAAAATAATTTTTATTTTCTGCGTGCTTTACACATCTGTCCTCACTACTGCTGTTAAAGTCATCTGCTCTCAAAAGTTAACTCTTGTGCTGCTGTCAAAACACAGAAAATCCAAGTCAAAACAGAACCAGATCTAGTGTCTCCTGAAGTTTTATCTATATGCACACACACATTGCATATATATTATATGTTTCTTATGCTTAAGATACACTTCCAAAATATATATAATACATACAATTTTTATATATAAAAGGTGTATCTCTCTTGAGCACAAGCATCATACTTAGAGACTAATAATCACACTGGGCTATATCTTTCATTTAAAAAGCAGTAGTATACATGTCAAAACTGCCACAGTACTCACAATGGCAATGTAGTATCATCTATTTTTAAAGTAACCTGAAACAAAAATGTTGTCTTATGTTTGTCTCCTTGGTTGAAATCTTGGACTTTCAAAGACCCTAAAGAGGACTAGACTGCAAGAATACTGGCTATACTGAAATTCATACAATGTGTTATTAGTATTTAATTAAAAATAACTTCAAACATAGTTTGCATTTTATAACTTTCTAATAGCTGCATTTCTTTTATTTCAGAAATAAATTACAACTTAAAATACATTAATCTTCTGATAAAGCTTTTTGTGTTTTCTCTTTTTGTTGCAGAGTTAGTCCACAGTTCCATTTTAACTTCATGAATTTTACCACAATTTGACTGAAAACAACCACCGATAAGTACAAGAAATCATCAGTGGTACAAAAAACACCATGAATTCTAGTGGAAGTCAGGGAGGAAAGTAAGGGGGAAGTACTTCTACACTAGACTTCTTCCCATCCTGTAACTAATGGAAGTTTTCATGTCAGTTATAGTTCTCTGAACATGCTGAAAACTAAGGACTTGTCTTTGCATTCTATCAGTCATTCTATAGCTTTGCATGCAAAACATGTTTGGATGTGATGCAAACCAGGTACTAAGTGACTAGCAGCAAAACATACTAAATATGAACCAACATGCAAAAAGGGAAAATACATGTCATCCAAATCCCTAACATAGATAGCCTTCCATCAGTCACATAGGTTTCTGGAGACAGAAGTTAAGGCTGCAGGCCCTTCCCAAGGACGCTGCTCTCCAACAAGTGTGACAAGCTATACTGTACACAAGACTAATGGCATGGACCATTAGCACTCTTCAAAACTAAGACAAAAACCTCACTCTTCCAATTGTGCTGTCTGGTTAAAATAGACTTTAAAAATATTACATCACACCTATGATTAAGGATGGTTGAGTGTGCAAAACTGCAATTTCCACATCACTAGTGGACCAGAAAACCTGAGTTTACCAAGTACCACCAGATCCATTTCCTATCCAAGTGAACGCTCAAGATAAATTGAAAATCCAACTGATGTAATTTTGGTTGTCTGCTCCATGAAGTGTGGGTTGTTCACTTTAATGTTCAATAAAAGGAAAAGAGACAATAAATCTATGAGGATTGAAGATTATGAACCAAGTTAAAACATTCCTAACCCAATGCATAGGGTCTGGAACGATTACATAATCATCTAATTAAGCCAGAAACTTGTTCCTATTAATGGCATCATTTCTGTTTGATTTAAAATAAGACATGTCCAACAACATTTTTGTGAAGTCTCATTTACATAATGTCAAAATAGCATTAGTTGGCTTTGACAGAAAAGGAAAAAAGGAATGAGTGACATCTCTGCAAGGTTTCTATTATTCTTAATCCACTGAGTACCCCTAGAGATTAGCATGATTAAAACTGAAACAATGTGTTCAGTTAGTTAAAATTACCTTTTAACCTTTCAGCCTTAACTTACATACTCCATTAGAAATATTACATACATACAAAAATGTTTTATTGATTATTCATAACAGCTCACTTCTATACAGTTTCATTATTTTTATTATTCAGTGCCATTTTCCAAAAGCATATTATTTTACCTGCTCAGTAAAAATAAAATGAAAAACAAAATCACAGAAAGGAGGACATACTAGCTACAAAATTAAAGAATTACGCTCATGCAGTTTCAGCTCTAATTCCTTGATACAATTTAACATGGAATACATCATGCTTTCAAATAAAACTGGCCAAACTGTTTACCAGAATATTCACATTTCTGTTCATTTACTCATGAGGAGTAGAGAAACATTTGGAATTTTCATATGCCTACATTCATACCTCAGCCATTCGCCCTTTCTCTGCATCATTAAAACCTGAGCAGAACAAGTAGTTTAATAGCACACTGCTGTGAAAGTTGGAACTGAGATTTATGCAAGGACACGCTATAAAGAAGGAATAAATTCTTTCTACTGCAGCTCTTAAAACAATTCTACGGTTTCTGAACATCTGAAGGACTGGGATAGCATTATATTTTTAGTAGTACCAATATTGAAAGAAATAGTGCCATGTGGAGAAATATAAAAAGCATATAATCTCTTAGTGTACCTTTATTTTGCTACAAATCAAACTGATGAAATGTCTACACTTACATTTACATTCCTAACACATAATAAAATAGAAGCAGCATGACAAATGAAAGAATACTTCCAGTATTAAACTGCTCAAAAATTAATTTTCACCAAGATGCAGTGATAGGCCACAGGAGCCTAAGCTTTTAGTCTTTCAGCACCCCAAAAAATGTAATATGTGATCTTTTTAAAGAAAAGCAATCTGTTTAAAAGCAAGTAGGTGTATATTCTTAAATTTCTCATCAACCTCAGTCTACACAGATGGTGAGCAAACAGATTATCATAAAAGAGCACCCACCTTTAGATTTGCATCGCTTTTTGCTATCACCAAGCTACAGAAGAAAATGTGAATTATCCTGGTTACCATGCAGGTGTTAACCTTTCCATAATTAATGTTGGTTAACACTAAAGCTCCTACTTACTGCTTCCTCTTCCTGGTAGTAAAGAGAAGACTGATATGGCTAAAGCTCACATTTCAGAAATATTTTACAATTCCATATTCTTACTTCCTTATAATTTCAAGGTTGGTCCATCACACAGAAAACTGCTATTCTACTCTCCAGGATATGATTGCAAATAAGAAAAAGAAGAAAGATTCACAGCTGTGTCGCCAGTTCACCATACTTCCATTTCAATTTCAGGCAATGACACAAAAACCAAAAAGACAGCTTCTAATATTAACACAGTAGTTAATGATACAAGAGGCATATTAGTAGCACATGTACTCCTTGCTTGCAATTTTGAATGTAAAGTTGTCACATCACACTTAGCAGAACAGAGGGTAAATTTTGCCTTCTTTAAGTAGACAGTCAACTGCTACATCTAGATTTATGGCAAACAATTGTTTTGGTAAGTAAAAGCTTTACCAATCAATACAAAGAGTTTTCCCATACCAGATGAATTATTTAAATCAATTTATTTAAATCAAAATTGTCAACTTTCATTCATGTTGTTATTTAATCTGAACATCAAATTTATTGGTCAGAATAACAACCCATAGGTACGCAAAGGCATGCTCCAACAGGTTATTAAAATAATGAAATAGTTTAGCCTCCTCTTATATTTTGGCTCTGGACATTGACTGAAAAAAATCCACATGAGTGGTAGCAGAAAAAACATCTTTCTGTGATTATAGAAAAGTATTTAAAAAGGAATCAGAGTAGAAATCCGTATCTTATTTCTATTTCAACTAGTGTACATTTGCAAACACCATTAGTTAGAAATTAACAGCATAAAAATGTCATCAATTGCACTAAGAACATGATTCCACATGACATAGCATGCTCATTCGGATGTAAATAACACTAATTGCTTCATTAAAAAATATACATGTTTTATAATTTATTATTTCATATGAAGGAAACTAAGAATTAGCATGTCTGCACCAGTACTAATAAATTCACTGCTCTAATTTTTTACATTTGGATTTTATCTTCAGATAATAATTTTCTGCCTCCCCTCATCCTCTAGTACCACCCCACCCTCAGACAAGTCTGCTTGAATTTTAGCTAAGAAGGTATCTGAGTATTTCTATTATTTTACAAATTCAGATTAAATTTAATTTGACAATAATGCAAACTGACACAGAAAAACAAAGAAATAAACAAAAGCCATAACAAAATAGACACCAAGTCACTATTTCTTTCACATTTACTATATCAAGTTGATAATTAACCACTCACAGCACACCCTTTACCAATCAGGCAGTGGTGCTAGCTGAGGATATTAATTAAGCTAACTTTAATTTCATTTTGCATTTTTCATTAGCTTGGCAAATTAAACTGACAAATAATAATGATGATAATAAGAAGTTCCACCTACATGAATTCTTCTGGGTATTCTCAGTGGCTCCCGGAGATGACATGGCAGTAAGAAATAAGCAAGTAAAAAGAAACACGGTACTGGTCAGGAGAAAGCTCCAGTTACCAAGCAGCTCCGCGGATGTGCATCTTCATTGATGCAGAACAAAGACCGATGCTAGAAGGCTGCTGTTTTCAAAGCAGTGATACCGCGACTGCCAGCTTTCACTGGGTCACTCACACACAGATGCATACACATGAATACTTCAAGTTAGTGCCTTTCCAGAACCTGAACACAAGCTATCAGCAGCTGGGATATACCAGAAATGCACGCATGTATTTGGGAAGGTACCACATGCTGTTAAAATAAAGGGGTGCTAGAAAGAAAAAAATCTTCCCAGGGGGTTTTCATCTGATGTTATGCAGTCACAGCATGTGCCTATTTGGCAGAGAACTGGAAGTGTCTGAAAATCATTTAGAAACAAGGAAAAGATAAGGAACGGTTCTGAATTATGTTTTTATTAGACAATGTTCACAAGGCACTCCCCTCAAATTATTTTTTCCTTAACATGGCTTAGCTCAGATACCCTACAACCCAGATTATTCCTACTTCACACATAAAATATTAAAAATCTTGGATATGATTTTAAAATAAATGAGAAGCAGGTGTCTCTGCTGAAAGACACAATTTTTTTATTATACACCCAGACTACATTTTCATCAAAAATTTAAAAATTGTTAGCAAGTTAAAAAAAAAATTACAGAATGAGCACATGACTGAGAATCTCTAGTTATGGTGATGCTGCAGTTACACAACAGAGAATTCATTTTTCAGAAATTGTAAGGCATTGCTTAGAATTTGGAATGCTGGCACATGTTACCCTTTCATTTTAAGAGGGGTGTGTAGTTCTGCAGGAAACCATGAGCCATGGCAATTCTTTTCTTTTACTTTAAAAGACCACATTTTAAAAAACTCCTTGATGACAATTTTCAAAACACAGCATACAGATGAAAGGGAATTATACAACAAATACTTCTTCGATCAACATCATTAAAGGAAAAATATCAACAATATGTGGGCCTGTAAAAAGTGGTTTTGTTTCACTGGTGGGAACACCACCAAAAATATCCACAGGAAAGATTAAAATAAGAATAATAATCGCAAGATAATCCTGCCTTCAGTGTGGTCTACGGTAATTAAGGGATGAATTCAAGTTAGAGTTGTAGATGAAATAGGCTTCTATATTTTTCCACATCAATCATCTCAGCAATATACACAATTAAAATATTGCAACTTTAAACATTTTCTTTTCTGAATAAACTTAGTATGACAGGACTTAGGTTGCCCTGAATTGCTACAGTGTTAGCTACTCACCCTGTCAATAGCCACAGAAAAATCTCTATTGTTACATCTTTCATTTCCTAGAAACACAGGACTCTGCAAGGCCAACTCCCACATGAGGCCAACCATGATTGGAGCCAAAGAAAGCTGTACCTGCACATACAAGAGCCATCTTATTTTTAGCTGCAGTAATGCCAAAATTATTGTGACCCATCTGACCTCCTCCAAAAGGGCTTCTGACTCAAATGCAAAAATAAAAAATGGGCCTCAAGGAAAAAAAGAGGAAGTCACATAACCACATCACTATGGAAAAAAATCCTTCCCTCAAAATCCTAAAGCAACATAAGATATAATGAAAGAACATAAGAGTGCCTGATCTTAAAATGCAGGAAGATAAACCAGAATTTTAAATTTTTTTTAAAAAAGGTGTTCCTTGCACCATTCTCTTTTGCTGAGAAATAGAATTAAAAATCAAACAAACATTAACATTAGTGTATTGATGCTCATTAACTTGTCCATACATCACTTTCAGGTAACAGTCATAATTTAAAATCCTGAAATCTAACTGAGCAAGTGATCACAAACAGCACTATCAAATTCGTGACTTACAAAGTGATTATATTATAGTCAAACTACGTAACAAGTGAAAAAAAACAGTAAATTGGATTTGGAGTGAACATAAAACTGAGCTATGTTTGATCACCTTGTTTGCAAGAGATCCAATATTTATTCCAAAGACATCCAGTTATCTAGCTTGTCCATAAACAATCGGGTATGTCTATAGCATCACTTTCTAAAATTCAGATTTCCTTTAGAAAACGTACTCCCTATTTACAGCTAAGAAATTTCACACCTTAGAAATGGATGCCTTTTCATCACTGACCAAGATTCACCCAAACCTGTATTGCCACTATCAGTGAAGCCCTGTTTTTCCCTCACCAGCTGAAAACTAATCAAAAACAGGCAAAGAGGAAATTATTAACCATCATATCAGCTTACTAATCCAGTTGACAGTTCCGGCCACCTTTTGGCAAAGCATAATGGGAAACAGTGTTCTGATGTAGCTATTTCAGATAAAATCATTGATGTTTTTTCCCCCTTCTGTTGATTTTTTTCCCCCTTCCACTGAAATGCATATTTGTTAAATAGAAAATAATATCTGTCCTTAAGACTGGGCTCTTGGGAGACTTCACCTGGACTTACTGTGTCTAGTTCTCGAGCCCACAACATAAGAAGGACATTGAGCTGTTGGAGTGGGTCCAGAGGAGGCCACAAAGATGATGAGAGGGCTGGAGCATCTCCCTTATGAGGACAGGCTGAAGGACTTAGGGTTGTTCAGCCTGGAGAAGAGAAGGCTCAGGAGGGACCTCTTGGTAGCTTCTCAATACCTGAAGGGTTAGGACTGGGGTAGGACTTTTTAATAGGGTCCAGGATGGCAGGACTAGGAATAATGGATATAAATTGGAAGAGGGGAGATTCAGGCTGGAGAGAAGAAAGAAGTTTTTTCCTGTGAGGGTGGTGAGACACTGGAACAGGTTGCCCAGAGAGGTTGTGGATGCCCCCTCCCTGGAGGTGCTTAAGGCCAGCTGGGTGAGGCATTGAGCAACCTGGTCTGGTAGGAGGTGTCCCTGCCCATGGCGGGGGGTTTGGAACTAGATGATCTTTGAGGTCACTTCTAACCCAAACCATTCTATGATTCTAAATTAACCTATTACATAACAAATTTCTTTCCAGTCATCTGCAAAATAAATTCATACCCAAGATACTATCCATTTTAATCTTCTTCACCTCAGATATAATACTTACACCAGAAATGTTTTGTTGTCAAAAATAGCCAATAAATTTCCAACTACACCTGATGCTCAGTAGAATTGTGTTATCAACAGAAAAAATGGAAGTCATGTTTAGGGGTTCAGAAAATGGCAAGTGGTCATTTTTGTATGCTATCACATGCAGTGTCTGTTGAAAATTGAAAGCCTCCATTGCTCTCGTGTATGTGTTCTTACAAAGAGGGAAGTTTGGGAAGTATGTCATTAAGTCTGATCAATCAGCCAAATACAATCAGATCCATGAGCTACAAAAACATTAATTTAAAAGCTTATCTACCTCATAGTTGGTATTATCTATGCCCTTATACATAAATATTCAATTATTTACCAGGAAGGATCAAAATCAGGAAAAGATCAAGACTGACTCTTCCTTACATTTCTCTATTGGAAAGAATTTTTAAAAATAAAATTACATTTATTTTACTTTTTTAAAGGCCCGACTTGAAGTCCATACCTATTTCAAGTAAGGCAAAAAAGAGGATAGAAATCACAAGTAGCTCAATTCAGGAACTTTTAAAACACACCCTGAGTGGTATACAAATGTGAAAGTCTGCAAACTTGAGACCACAGAAAGCAAAATCAGAAGCAAGGTAGCTGCAAGGACACTTTATGATTTGTTTTTCTTCTCCATCTATCTTATTCTGTGACACTTAAGTAAACTTATTTGCCCTTCACTCAAGGTCTTACTAGAAATGCCAAAGTCTCAAAGCCTTCTATTTTCAAGAAAATTATTACCATATATGGGTCTCAGTCTAGCATTGCCACCGGCAGCACAGGACATCCTAAAATTGCAAGGCTTCCCTCCCAATAACATGAATGGGAAAGCAGTTGGTAATACACATTCGTAACTAGAAATCTACCAATATTTTCAGCTCTTGGCAAAATACTGAGTAAAATCTCTGAAACCTGAATATGCTCAAAATTTTAACTTCATCTTAGTTTTATTATAATAGAATTAAGCAACTGTTTCCCAGCTGCTCCCTGGTGGGCCAAAATAAGAGCTGAATTCTTTTGTATCTGAGCTACAAGGTTTACATATTGAAGGTTTTGACCATGTACACCTAGGTAAATTCTAAACCAAATGGGAAACACTGGTAATTGAAGCACTACACATATTTGCTACCTAATTTCTAGTAGTTTCTCAGCTTTAAAAAGGAAAGTCACATGCACACTTTCTAAAATATACAAGATTCACCCAAACCTGTACATCAAATATAAAAACCAAATAAAAATGCTAATTAAAATAAACTTTATTATTGCAAGAAATTGCCAAGTTCCACAAGAGATCATGAGGTTTTTTAGCAGATTTATAAGCCTCATACAGGAGAGGATGGCATGGAGGATGAGGCAGCCCCTGCAAGTATTCCTCCCAACATTGGCAATGATGCACACTAGGAAAAAAACTTCAGGACACCTCATAAAGCATACCTAATGTTTTCATCCATAAATCTGATCTCTTTGAGAGCTCTGCTCTTTGAAAGATAAAATAGTAAAAAAGCCCCCAACCTGGACAGCCCTTTGTATGTTTATTCCTAAGTGCACACACACACTTAGCGTAGAGAAACACACGTAGAGAAACACTGTTGTAGCAGTACAAAAAAAAACACCACACAGTCATTCTCTGCCTTCTACATAGGGACGCTTAATATAAATAAGCAGGAAAGCTTTTAACCTTCACTTTCTCAGCATCACAGAATATTAAATCATATGCTATGTTTTCATTGTAATAGAAAGCCCTTAAGGTTAGAAGAAAAGAGACTGGCAAGTTTAATTCTGCCCCTATCCACTATGGGTACAACAAACAACAAAAGAGAATGCTAGGGCCCTGTAAATAGTCTTAAAGCAAAAAGAAGAAAAAAAAAAAGCTATTCTTCATGATGAAAGAGAGTACAATCTGTAAGACCAATGTGAAAAAGGCAGGAAGAAATTCTAAACCAGGATTTCTACTAACAAATAAAAAAAAAGTCATAATCTCTTAAAATAGAATGATGCTATTATTTCATGCTACTTGAAGGCAATAGCATCAACAAGCAGAAGCGTTAGTAGGCTCTTCACACTTTTCAATGCTGCAGAAGGGCATATGCACTGAGCTTTTGAGCTTTGTTTTGATGAAACCTGCAGTCTTTAAAGTGTATACTTAACATGTCAATGAATGACTACTTTGTGCCTTGCTGAACACAGTACAGAAGATAAATTAAACCAGAAACAATAGTGTTTCTTGGTTATGTGAAGATCGATTTCGTTTCAGCATTAGAATGTGTGTTTAGAAAGTATTACATAGACAAGACCACTTGAAATGTTCATACATGTGAATATTTCCCAAATTTATGGTGGTATCAATTAACACATGCATAAAACTCCAGAGAAATAAAGTTTTGGAACAGATTCGAGAAATCTATGCAGGTCCCCACCTGCCTTGTGAGCCGAACTTGCATTCTTACAATCAGTGCAAATATACAATTAATATTCTTTTCTGTATTTGTTGAGAAACTGATAGACAACATCACTAAACTCAAGCTTCCAGTGCTGTGCTATTTTGAACCTCACACTATACCATTCAGTTTCCTAATTCCAGTTGAAATGTACTTTCTATCTCCTTTCCTAAGGAAGCTGAGAGAACTCAGCAGTGGTGAATGTGAGAGATTGGACACTGAAAAACTTGCATGCAAACCTCATTTTAGTCCAACTAGTGAATGTATTTAAGGCATGCTTTTGGGCTACCTCAATTTTAGATGATTAAGATAGAATGAACTTAGATAATTACAAAACATATTTTATATGAGTTATTTACTATCCTTAATCTGGAATGCACATGGCATTCGAATTCATAAATAACAAGTTACTATTATGAAATGGTTTCAACTGCACTTTGAGAGATGCAATGTATTTGATAAAAAAGGTATTAGAAAATGTTCTTTCCTAAGCTTCATGTGCAGTGTATTTTCTCAGTGGAATGTTTATGAAAGCATTTCACTCTGGACAGTTAAGCAAAGATGAATTAATTTTGGAGGTTGTCTATATTTGCAATATGAAATGTAAAGAATCGTCTACCTAAGTATGCAGTTAACATATTTGAGTTGGAACCAACCTTTCTTGAATACAGGAAACCAGAGCTATAAACAAGGTAAGAATTTACCATAGAAGCTTTACATAATGATAATATCTCAACACAGCCTTAAAACATGTTAGATAATATACCATTATAACTACTTTTTAGATGGCTGTGTTACCTTAATTTAGGCATGCTTCCTGCTCTTGCTGCTGCCTTTTACTGTGTTAGGATTTCTAATGGCTATCTACCGAGTTACTTTGACGTGCTACAACAACCAAAACTAAACCAAATTACATGTAATTTTCTGCACAAATCTAGTAAACCTTGGAAATACTGTAGAACAGAAAAATGGACAAAGGGGCCACCAGTTAGAATGGGCAAAGCTGCTGTAGAACTGAAATACCTGCCACTACATAATCATGAATCCTTCATGAAGAGGAAGCTCTTACTCTCCCCATTTCTAATCAGCTGACAAAACAGATGCTAGACACTAAGAAATTGCCTCAAGGTCCAAGAGGCTGGAAAAGACTGACTGAAGCCAACCTAATGAACAGATCTATTTCAGAAGCCAGGTGAACAAGAAAAATTCCAAGTAGTATCAGATATTGGAAAGAACAACTTAGAAAGCAAAAAACCATTACAAAACTTCCTCTGTGCATGTGCTTCTAATCACTCATGCACCTGCTTTTTAGCAGCTCAGTCTTTATTTCCAGGAAAAATATCAGGCAAGACAGTGAAAGTTGCTGCTGAAGTGAAAACACAGTATCTATTCTTTCTTTTAAAGCATGTTACTGTCATCTTAATAGAAAGCATTTCAGACTTGATATGACTAGCCTTGAAAGTTTGATGGCTATCACTTCTCTCTCTTTGGTCATGTACAACCCTGTCCAGCAGTTCTGTGTGCCAACCCCACAAAAATTAGGCTGACTGATTTTCTAATACTTATTTTTAAGGATCAGTCATGCTCTGTGCTTTTCCAGTCTTCAATAGCTTCTGGTAATTCCTTTGATCATTGTAGAATAAATTTGGACATTTTTGAACCAATTGATCAACAGCCCTGAGTATCATCTAACCTGGTCTTTTTCCTTGTTACAGCACAAGATCCTACTCCTTTCTTATTGATACTGGATGCATTAGTCACAGACTGCGGTTGAATTTTTCAGTGAAAAAAAACATACAAAAACTTTGTTCTTTTTTTCCCCAGTGTCTGTTTGCAATTTTCCCTCTTTACAGTAAACTAAAAACCTCTTAGGTATGAAGACAAGCCTTGTCTACCCAGTTGAAGCCTTTCATAATTAGTGTTGGAAATCTGTATATCTCTGTATCAATTACAGAACCAGTTACTTAGTACAGTGTAAATTTCAAGGTGAAAACACAGCTAACACATTCTTTGTCCAAGAAAATTTTGTCTTCATAAAAACCTTACTCTCCATTAAAGGTACAGTCTCTATTGGAAAAAACATGGAGTGAAGAGAAAACAGCTCTCGGAACCATACTTAAAACAGAAACTACTTAAAATGCCTAATAAATACAAACAAAAAACCCTAGAATTCATTATTCCCACAAGGATCAAATACTAAAAAGTAGCTGCTTTCTTGGGAACAGAATAAGCTTAACATTATCTTTGGTTTTGTAATGAGCTAGTCTGTTTTAAAAGCTGCCAAATCAATCAAAAACAGGGTTGTTATGGTAAGCTACAGATAAAGTGACATTTTACATAATCTGTGTTGCTTGTCTGTTAATGTTAGCTTTATTATTTTCCTTCTTTTGCATTATGGAAAGATGAGATAGTAATGAACTGAAAAGGCAAAGAGGAATAGAGTTGATAAAAATATCCATCCCTTCTTTCAATTTCAAGAGAAACTTAATTGACATAAGTCAACATACTTGACTCCATTCTCATAAATAAAGTCTAGTCACAAAGTCTTAACTTATTCAAAGCAGAAGATAATAGCAATTGTCAAGCTGATCAAACAATAACATAAATATGTAGAATAAGCCTGATTTTAACTTTCACTGCAAATGGTAATGTGCTCAACCTACAGACAAAGCAACAGTACATCACAGAGTTTCTAGCCATTGTGTATTTTTTAGGACAGATATTTGTATTTATCATTGTGTGTATCCAACATGTTGAGCTGCAAAAACTGCATTTGTCTGATGTAACACAATACTGTGAAAATTTCTCAGAAATAGCTAGACGAAAGTCTAACAAGTAACAGCCTGTGGCACATGTCAAAAACACATTCATACTGGAAAAGACATCAACTAGTCAAAGACAAAGCCCTTAACTTCTAAAATTGAACACCAAGGGAAAAGCTTGAATTAGATAAGGAATCTCTGAAGACAAGCTCAGACAACAGAACCATCTGTGCTCTTCCTATACTTATGACTCTCCCAAAGAAATCAGTAGCAAGAACAGGTAAACAGAAAAATAAACAGCTTGCCAGGTCAACAAAAATTAACATTATCAAATGCTGAACAGTTCCTTACTAGTTTTACTTCATACAAGAATTACTCTTGCAAATGTTCAAGTAGAAAATTAAAAATGGAATTTACCTTTGAAGGTCTCAAGTTCCTTCCTGTTAGAGAAAAGCAGAAACAAAAAAATATTATTACAAAGACTACATCTAGAACTGTAGGAGGTATTTCACAAGGTTTCAGACTCATTAAAAGATAAAAGAAAACAATTTGATGAACATCAAATGTAAGGGTAATATTACTCTATGTATATATCCAAAGGAAACATTATTGACCTGTATGGAAATTAGGCTCCCACTAATTTATAAGCATGTAGAGTTATATAAATATTGCACATTTATATCTAGCTACATAATTTCTAGACACACTGCTCCAAAAATGACCAGGATTTCTTAAACCTTTAGGTGATAAAACATCCATTGCTTAGCAGTTCTTTGGAATCTTATATCACAGTGAATAATAATCGGTGTTTCATCGGTTTTCACTAATGCCATAGAAAATCCTTTAGTCAACAGTGAAGCAGAAAATATTGACAATATCACTCACACACAATACACTTTAAAGGCGACAGAGTTATGTAGTGACATTCCTCGGAAAAGAGGACTTTGAAGTACAGAAAGTGACAGATAACCCACAGTAATCATATACCAGAAAGCAAAGGAATGAAGTCAACAGCAGTAGTATCTTTTTTCCTTCCTACCAAGCTACCTTCCACTTTCAGTAGTTATGCAAGTGTGAATGCAAATATTATAAACACAAAAAAATGTTTTCTGTTTTCAAGAAATTGCAAAATGTTCCATTTGCCGTCTCTACAGTGTAGTGATTTGTCATTAGTTTAGAGCCTGAATTAAATCAAAGAATCAAAGTAATAGCTTGGATAAGGCAGAATGCCTTTTCCTTACAAAATTCTCATTTCACAAAAAACTTTGCAGTCTATACCTAGTTAGATTCTGAATTTTGAAAGCAGAAGTGATTATAAAAAAAAAGAACAAACAAAAAAAACCAGCTATCCAGATAATTCTATTCATTATCTATAATCTAAAGCATTCTTCAGTTATTACTACCACATACCGTGGACACTGTTTCATAATACATACGCTGTATTTGTAAATTCTCCTCACTAACAGATGATGCATTTCAGCATTCATTCTTGCAACAAGAACAGACAAAACAATTTTAAGCCTGAAAATAAATAATTTTCTGAGCAGAACAACATATTATATGAGAAGTGAGAGAATACAATTACCTCCACATTTTCACTGAACATCCCACTTTTGTCACCAAATGTCAAATACAAGTTTATGAAAGAATGGGTGGTTTACCAGGAAATAAGCTATAGTGTGATTTACAGTAGAGAAGCCTATTAGCTGTAACTTCCTGTGAGTATCTATTTCCTTTCCTGCTTCTCCTCCATCCCTTTCCCAAGCTAGTTTCTCCCTTTACTACACAAGAAAGAGAAGCTACTTCACCTATGATTTGCAGGGTCATACCCAAATAAATTTTTCTACTCTGAGCACTCTTAATATAATTTTAGAACTTTTTAATTCTCTCATGAGTTGCACTCACTTTTTTAATGATGGGATAGTAGTTGAGAAAACAACAATCACAGGAAATGCTTGTTTTACACTTATTGAAACAATACCAAACTGAGGAAACATCTTGTGAAAGTAAGAGGAAAAAACTACCCTACTTGAACATAAAATCAGGAGGTCTTTGCCACTCGTGACCAAAAGGGAAGATTACTGACATTGTATTCCAACAGATTAGCAAACAGGATGGTAGTACAGTAACCAACTGACAGCAATATTGGGTACTTTTGTCTAAAACTCTAGAATTTTTCCTTTCAAAATCCACCAGTGCTTTTAGGGTTGATCCATGAGGGGACTGATTTTATATTCTTATATGTAATTGCCATTCATGAACAAAGAAAAAAAAGAATGTTGGACAAAATTTTTTTTTTTTCAGAACACATA
>VZTY01011449.1:257396-329025 GCA_013400935.1 Turnix velox
TTTTTTTTTTTTTTTCAGAACACATACCTCTGAAAAAATTATAATGTCTGCAGTTAGGATAGAGTAGAAATACAGATTTGTAATGCAAGATCTGCATTTCCTAGTACCCTCATACAAATTCAGATTCAAAGATGGATAATTCTTTGTATGTTATACAAGGTGAATGAACCAATCACATCTTGTAGTTTCTCACAACAATCTTCCTAGAACATGTATTTAGAAACACCAATCAAAAAACATGCTCATTGAAAATATGCTCTGCATCTGCAACGTGTAAGATACTTATATCTTTTTTTTTAATTTAATCAAGTTATCAAAATAAAAATTTAAAGTTTTTAAATTTTAATCTTGAATCTTGTTCATCGTGATCTTTGGTTAAGAATCTGATGCTAAACAAAAAGTCCAAAGGAGCTTTGCTTGTAAATGAGCATGAAAAACAAGATGGTTTAATATTAAATCTGTATGTTTTATAGATGTGTTATTACAGAGTTCGAGATAGATGTACAGAAAAAAATGGTATTGAAGTATTATATATTTCCTCCCATTTATAAGTAAAAATTTTTTTTTTATAAACTGAAAGGGAAAAAGATACCTTCTACACATTTTCTATAGATTTTGAAACAAGAAATTATCCACAGAAGTAAATACATTGAACCTACATTACGAAAACAGCTATGTACTCGGAACACGAGACACACCATTAAAGAAAAAGCAGTCAGCTTGAGTAATTAAAACAAAAAAGATTAGACTGAAAACAGTTTCATAAAACAGATGTCTTAAAAGCAAGTTTAAAAGGCAAGTAAGAGGAAGAACTTGCACTGGAAGTAGGCCTGAATGTGTAGCTAGGACTGTTGCCTCATTACTTTAGATCCAGCCATATTAAATTACCTAGCTTTGATGCTATGTATTATATTTTCATATTTGCTTTTCTTTTACTGTGAATTGCTCATTCTTTGAGATAATTTTTCACATTAGGCTTATACAAAAGGCACAGCAGTAGAGATCAGCCTTTGATGGATAGCTTACTAACAACATCATACTAGAGGACAAAGCTGCAGTACAATGAATCATCTCAGTAGAAGAGTTCTGTCAACTGCTTTAGCTCAAATGTATATTAACCTATACATGTTTTCACATGTAGCCTTCCCCTCTACCCCATCTGTTTAACTCATTTAAAGCAACTGAAAGCTTTCCAGAGAGATCTGCTCCTGGATTTTCAGAATTTTCATCCAAAAAACTTCCCAGATGCATGAGATAATCCACTCCACTGTTATTAGAAAGACAATATACATCTGCTTCATGCTTAGCCTCACTACACATTAAGGGTCTTGAAGTCCAGTGTGGGCTGCTCAGGATTAAAGAAAATTCCATGCTAAGTCTAACCACTGATCAATACAATGTACTATCTGGCATCTGACTATGTAGTCTTTTAATTTAGCTACTAAATTTTAGGTTTGTGCCAAAAAATCTGGCTAGTTACACAAATAAGAATATTCTTTACTTTTTTACAGTTAATAGTCAGCTTTTTGCAGAAAGGACTTAACTAACAGCTGCATAATAATATAAATACCCTTTCTCAGTGAAAGATGAAGTTTAATACTATTGAGCAAGGAAAAAAGGCTAAAATAGCAGGCTAAAGGCTAAAATAATTTGACTATGAATGCACAGAGGCACTTTAAAACCAATCTTGTTCTGTGCAATTTAGGAACTGTATCTACTTTCCTAAGAGGCAAAAGACTGCACAGGCTCCATCGACACTACAGTTAGGCCCATGGAAACTGTCTGGATCCAAATACAGGCAATAATTTTCATCTCTTCCTTTTAGCTGCTTGTTTTCATAAAATGGAGGGCTTAATTGCTCTGGGGAACTCTATACTCTTTGAATTAAGATTAAAATGATCAAGATAGTAGCAGCCAGTTAAGGGCAAATATTGTCAGTGAAAGCCCAATTACCTAAGTCTGACTGCATGCTTCTTCAAGATAATGCTCGAGTTAGGACACAAAGATGATATACATGTATATTTTAAGACAATGTATGAGACACGCTAATCAGATTTTGTCCCTTTCTGAGCAGAACTGACATAAGTAAATCTAACTATAAAACCCTCAATACAACATGCCTAAACAGGCCCAGTCAATAACATCCCATGTTTCAAAATAACTTAAGGAAATGAAATCAGAGCATTGTTAACTCAGGAGATGTCACTGAAAAGCTCTCTGAAACATCTCACCAAGAAAGACGTGAGTCACAGGAATGGAGGAAAAGGATATGCACAGTTATCAAAAGCCCAAAACAATCTATTTTCATCTGAAATATGCCTTCTGTACAATTTTTATTAGCAAGAAGTACAACAAATTCAGATGTGAATTAAAATGGCACTGAAACTATGCTGAGACAGGATGCGTCTTTCGAATAATTATTTTTAAGTTACCTGAAATGTTCTGATGATTGTGTTGTCAGTGGTCTCAACTTCTTAATATACAGAAAACTTGAACCTCAGAGTTTGTGGTGAGAAAATGTAATTTTGGAGACATCAAGTGAAACAAACCGTCTAGAGTACATAACTAGTCCCACAGAATATCTGACATGATCAGAACTTGCCCAAATAGAAGGCAAAGACAAATTCCCAAATATCTTCCCATTTCCCACTTGCAACTGCTGGATTAACCCTCCTTGAGACACTGACAGAAAACATAGACACCAGGAAGATGACTATATGGGTTATCATTGATAAGCAAAAGTAGACCCAGAAAAGGGAATATGAGCGGAGAAGGATCTGCTTTAAGCTGCTGAAATCAACAGGAATTTAGTTTGGTCACCAAAAGTAAGAGGAAGTTCTCAGGTTCTACTACTGTATCTAACAAAGGACTGTAAGATCAATTTTCCAGATGTAACAAAAAACCAAGGAGTTCAGTTAATAGCAAGAGACCACAGAAAAAACCACATCTTCACAGTTATTCGAGGATACAAAACTGACAATTCCATATTTTATCTTCAAGAAGAGGCAAAAAAATTATTAAGTAATAAATAAATGTCAGGGACAATTTTATAACACTAGCTCTGAAATTAATGGCCAATAAATTAAAACTACTATATCCATGAAGAAATAAAGCACAAAATTAAGACAGCATCTGGATGATAAAAGTTAAGACTCAATTTGGCAGATGGTTTATAAGTTTTCAGTTGTAAATATTATTTGCAAAGAAAAAATAACATTTAAACAAAATATAGCTGCTTATGTGCAATTTAAAAATATCACTAGCACCAAATAAGATCCATACCAAAATCTGAAATATACTGTATTCCATTGGTGCACCTGGTACAACTGAGTTTTCAAAATGATACCAAAAAATGTCTTTCTGTAGCCTGATTGAAGTTTTAATTAGCTAAAAAACCACAAGTGGGACATTGGAAGTAAAAACCCATACATCTGAGAATTAAAGACTTAAATCACTCATATAGTGGACAGAAATATTTAAGTTTCTTTTTTATGTACTTCAGATTAGCACTTATGACAAAGAAAAAAAAAGTTTTCCCACTCCCAGGATCCTTGAGCATCCTTTTCCAATCTTTTAGGCCAACTACAGTGGCTAGTACAAATAGGTTGACAGGATTTGCAGATTATGCCCAGCAACTCGCACTAAATGAAGATAAAAGCAATGCAGGGTTGACGTAATATTTAACATTTCACAGAAAGCATTAGTTAAAGTTGCAACAAGATGCAAAGGATCCAACACAAGCATTCTGTCTTTAATCACTGATCACAAAAGCCAGTAGAAATCTTTAATATGCCTATTCAAAAGAAAACACAGCTATCGGGAGAAGGTATGCAATGAATCTCTTGATAACATTGTCATTACCTGTCTGCAGCAAGCAAAAACCACCACAAAAGAAGGGCAAAATTAAGTCAACTTGAAAGTGACAGGAATTATACTGCACATTCACATTTCACAAATCATATTAAAAACTGTCAAAACACCAACAATCCTTTGATGTACCAGGTATTCCATCTTGCCCAATGTTTTCAAATACTTGGAACTCTGATGGGAATAAAATTCACTAATAATGAATCTGCATGCTCTTTTGGGTTTTATGCATACAAAATACTGCACTGCAAGTACAGTACACTGTTCCAGCTTATCACTTACAGAACACTATGGGATCTTAACAAAATCTATAGAAACAAAATTATTTTAGGCTACATACATTTGTGTGGCAGTGTATTACCCATTCTATCTCTCTTTCGGCTTTGGTAAATACAAAATCAACTTAGTTTACAGTGAGACTGCAGGAGATAGAGATAACATTTGAAAGAAAATATAGCAAATAATGATACTACTATTTTTGTTGGTATGACAATGAGGTAAATAACTATTAATTGTCCCAAATGAGAAGGAACCATTTCTGTACCTTATTCACCCAAAACAATTAGAAAGGAGGATAAAAGCAACAGAAGACCATAAGAAGAAAAAAAACCACTTAACAGTGGTAACTGCTTAAAACATTGTCTCACACACACATTTCTAATCTATACAATGCAATTGCCATAAATTTGTTACCTTCCTGAATGAGAAAGTGAATCAAATATTCTTCTCCAAAAGTATAAAACCACCATCATGGCATGGCAATGCATGTAACAAGAATCGTGACTATCTATCCAACTTCTCACCTACTTACACTAATTACCAAAGCATGGAGTTACACATTATTTGACTTTGAAAAGACAGAAATTAGGAATAAATATACATTCTAAGGACATATTTTCTCTTCAGGCAAAGCATTACTTGAAATCTCACCATAATGGAAAAAAAATTAGTCCCACTAAGATCTGCAATACTCTTAAACATTCATCAGTTTAAGCATACCCCAGCTTCAAGGTATACTTTTGACTCAGGATTTTATATTTTTAAATCAATCTTTCTTCTATGTCCGTTCCCCAAAACAGACAAATACTGCAAAACAGAATGAATCCTTAAACACAACAATGTAAAAAAATTAAAATTTAGACAACTATAAGTCAAATGACACACAGTAAAATGTATTTCCTCATTCCCAGTGACAAGGACTCTTTCCTATCTCCAAAATACTCCTACAAAACGTTGCAGTTGGGCAACTCCTTATAATTGACAAGATAACCAGGAGTTTATATTTTTCAAAAAATGGTATACCACCTGAAATTCATACAAATGATAGCAAGAGCTTCATAGGAAGTACAAATTCAGGACAGAAACAGTTTATCTTACATCATAAAGCTGTAATTCACTACGCATAAAAATTGGCACCAAATTGAGCATCCTGTTGGGAACACAGTAACTGCCATTGGAGTCTGGAGGGACACAAGGAATTTTCTGCAGTCAGAAACAGTACATCCTCAGTAGGAAGATGAAGGGAAAGGCAGAAGAACTATACTTGACTGAGAAAAGGATAAGAAATGGCATGGTTTAATGCTAACATACACACAAAGAAGTGCAGCAAGACTAACTTGAGAAAACAAGTCTGTAACCCAGACTTCATATGGCAATAGTAGTACCCTGATCAATGTATATAAAAATATAATACTAAAATCCCCAAGATAAGCACACAGAAAAATCAATCAATGCCCAGACTTTAAATACATTGTGAAAAACACCTTGGGCTGATGAATCTATTCTGAAACTAGTACTCAACACAATGATAAAAGGGCAAAAGATTATCCACTTGAACTGAAATGAAGTTGCTCTACTTAATAGGGAGACCTATTTCTGAAAATCAGTTCCCATAGTTACAGTAAGCTGCATTTCAAAGGTTTAATGTCGACCTGAAGCACTTTCTTCTACATCTTTCACATAGAAGATTTTTCAAGAGTTGAAACACAAGCTTCTAGCCTAAGCTCTAAAGAGATTTTATAATATAATTACTTTCTTACACTGTTAAAATAACCATAGTTCTACAGTTTGTGTTCATCTAAGTTTTCAGCCACATACTGTCAAAACACAGGAAATACTTTTTATTTTTAAAAACAAAAAATCACCACCTGATAATAAATTTTATGTTAAAGAGAAGATAGTCTTGAACCCCCACTTCATTCTTACCCCCAAACACTAAGGAGAGGAAAACATAATGAGTTCCAAACATGCATAACAAATCACACTCACATTAACTGGGTGTTCATTCTTCAAGTATCTACATTGGCAAGTGTCCTTCCAGTAATGAGCTAGCAGTTAATTTCTTATCTAAATAAATACAGCGGTAATAATCAACCAGAAATTACCTGGGTTTTTTTCTGTTTTGTCTAGGTCTGACCACATGTAATCAGCTTATAATTACATTAAGTAGTTTGCTTAGTACTCTATTTATAGAGTTGATTAGATACTGGTAAGCAGAGTAGGCAGCAATTTAACACTTTATTTCACTGTTGAAAGCAGAAGCTAGGAGAGGGAGAGACAGGATAGCAGAGAAAACAAAACTCAAAAAACTTTAGGAAGATTACAACATTTTAGGGGTTAATTTTTTGCTTTATGCACATTTTAAAGGTATGTGTTATTTGGTTAAGTCACAGATACTTACAGTTTTGAAATTATTACTATTAAATATTTAATTCATTAAATAGGTCCTAATGAGTGAATAATGAGCCACACTGATTACTGTCATCTCTTTCTGAAGACAGAGAAAATGCCCTGGTTCAGGAAAGAGAGAATCCAGGCTGCAGGAAAGTAACAAAAACACTGCTAAGGCTCTGGCCTGGAGTTAAGCTAACTGAATAGGATCTGAAAAATTCAAGTACATGACATAAGAAATTGCTGAATGTGACAGATAATAGAATAAGAAGCTGACAAAAGCTACAAATATCTCCACAAGGGACAACTGGATTTCACAGATGGTTAAAAGGGGAGTTAAGTTAGAAACTGTCAAGCTTCACAGAAAATTGAAGTCAGATCATTAAGGTATCTTGGACCTTCTAGGAGTCAGGGCTTGCAAAGTGGCAACTGTATCTGTAACATCAGAGAAAGTCAAGATTCTGTAGATAATGCTATTAGAAACAACCAAATCTGAATGGCAAAACCAGAACCAACAGGGGAAAAATTAGTTAGGGGTGGAATCCTGCGCTTGACCACCACATCCTATTTTGGACCACAAACCAAATCAGCCATTCTGAGTCAAACTTATTTCAGCAACCAAGAGAAAAGAGGAGGGTGCCAGGGTACTTCCACTAGCTAACAGGAGGTCACTTGATGGTACACATAGGTATCCTCATGTAGGTACTAGCTCCAGGTCTGTCAGCATCTGATCTACCTATTGCTCTCTGACACAGGGTGCAAGAGACTGTGACAAATCACTTCAATTTAACTCCTCATTTATATAACAGACTTAGTACTGCTCTTATCTCCTTCAGTGAGGTTATTTCTGACACTGTAAGTGAAAAAAGTCAACAGTTTAAATAATTTAAGCTCTTAATATTTATCTCTTGTTACTTTATCTTTTAGCTAAAAGTGAACCTCATGAATTGGAGTCTCTGACTTTTCACACACACTGCTACAAATTGAACTTTGATTCCAAGTAGTGATGCGTTATTTCAACAAGTAAGAGAATGGCAGGAGATTAATACCATTCATACAAAGTGAAAAGTAGTCATAGGACAGACCTGAAAGGAAGAAAATTGTTTCTGATTTCACAAGTACATAGGGAAAAAAAGAAAACCAAACATAGTGCAAAGGATGAAAAGAAACAATTTATCTGTTCTTAATAATACTAGCACATACTCCTCTTGTTTATAGACAATGATAAGCCTGACTTCATCTAAATAACAACATAGTGATAATTTTCCAACACAAGAGTTAGATCAACATTCAATTAATCTATTAACATACTTGCAACTTCCTGTCAAAGATGACTGTTTCTTTAAAATATGAAAATGAAGGGGTAACATTATATAAAGGGAAAAAATAATCACACAAGGTTATAATTTATATTTACCTTTTTGTTTTCTTGTAGTTTTCCAGCTGTAATGTCTGCATACATTTGTATCTTTCCAACTCACACTGTTCACACAGGTCCTCAAGAAACAACAGATGACTCTCCATTTCCTCAAAGTTTGCCTCTAGCTGAGCTATAAGAAATACTTACGTGAGTATCAAATTGTATGAATAAATGGGCAACTCATCTGAATATAAATAGGAGTTCACAAAGTTACATAACTAATATGGTAATAACTACACATATATAAGATAAACCAATCCCAGTACATATGATATTGTAAAGACTGACAACAGCACCACGGTAAGGGAAATTGGAGGTTCCCTTTGTATTAAGATGCTGAACTACTATATTTCCTCCAGAATCTTGTCCTCACATGCTTGTGGTCATACTTCAGGAAGAGAAGCTGTGCTGACCAAACCCAGTAATAATGTAAATTGATCAAACAAAGCAAAAATAAAGCATACTGAAAGAATTTCAACTTGTAAACAACCCCATGATAATGTAAAAGAATACATACTTGGAAAGCTTAATCTGAAGACAGACCATTTACCAATACACAAATCTCTAGATTCAGCTGTTTTACATACTTATGCACTTAAAAACACACAGAACCTCTTAATTTCCTATTTAATCATAATTTCTCAGACTGCCATTTTAAAAGAGATCATGTCTATGAAATGTCCTGAAAAACTTAATCGACCTCACAGCTGTTTTGAGTAGAAGTTTAGATAAGAGGTCCCTTCTCACTTGAATTACATCATGTGAATCTTGTGCGAAAGGATCACTCTCCCTGCATGTGATTAATGCTGAACTCCATGTCCATCTCAGGATGCCAAAGTGGAAAAATTGTTTTCCCAAATTCTAGTCAGCTAGTTACTCTGGAATGAAGCTGTGCGAATACAGGACTATTATTCATCCCTTTGTCAGGACTTCTCCAATACCAGAAGAAAAGGAAATTGCAGAAGGAAGGATAAATCATGTTTTAGCAACCAAAGAATAGAACGGAGTTTGCAGTTCAGAGAGAGAGATAAACTTTTGCAGTGTATTAACTTGGTTACTCGTGCAATGAACTACACAACTATAGAACAAAAGAGGAGCAAATCTAAAGAAACTTTGAGTTTTGTCAAATGATTGTATTTTACCTTTCCCTGTAAATGACAGGTGCAATTTTCATAAAGCAAGACAAAAACTAAAAAGTTCAAGGTAGAAAAAAAGGTGATTTAAAGTGAATACGTTTTGGACACTCAAAAGAAGAAAACAAGTGGAAGGCATCAGTCAAATCCTCAATTCCAGTTTGGCATGTAAAATTTCAGTTTTCTTAGCCATTACTCAATTAGAAATTTTTTCTAGTAGTCCCCCTAGAAAAACAAAAGACCTCATAAATAAATTCCCTGATATGCATATTCTTATGTTCTCTCCTACTTATTAATAGGATCTTTTTAGTCCCTATCAAGTAACATACTGCTCCACTGCAATAAGAAAGGGAAACAAGAATCAGATAATCAGAAAAGATTTCCTTAAATTATTTATCTGTACACACATCACTTGGAGAGGAGACAATAAACAGATGACCATTAATGTGAAAAGAAGACTCAGGACAAAAAAGTATTCAGTTCTAGAATGTGATGTTCATCATGCACTGTTTACCACATGCTTTACTTTCTTTCACAATATCCAGATGTATTCAAACTGCAATATCATGACTAGAGTTACAACCGGTGAACTCTTTGTTCTTAAAAATTTTTCTTCTCTGAGTGCATTAAAATCCAGATGTCTGTATTACACTAACTTGCTCTTCAGAATGACTTCTCACTTAATAATTTGAAAAAATTCACAAATACGGCAGGGCTCAAGATAATTTATTAAGGTGCCTAACAATAACCACTGCTTTTTGCACTTAAAAAACTCGCCACCTGCTTTGCAGTACTTGCCATTGAAATAATATAAAAGGCAACAGGAAAGAACAGGAAAACAGGATGAAGAAAAGTGATGGCCAGATGGCATCTAATTCCTAGTACTAGTGTTTGAGCAGCCTCTAGTGGGAACTGCAGAAAACACCGTGCTCCTTAGTTGCTTTTCACAAAAAAAGATTGCTTGTGAAAAGCAACTAAGATTTCTTTCCATTCTAAATTCTTGGTTACAGTAAAGTGGAATTGTTGTGTTCTGGAGATGTCTTAAGTATTAATTTCTAAATAGCCTGTATCCCTCAATGGCCACATTCCAGTCACTGGAATCATCCCACCAGATTTCCCCAAGGCCTTTAATATGGTCCCACACAACATCCTTCTCTCCAAGTAAGAGAGATTTGGATTTGATGGGTGGACTCTTCAGAGGATAAGGAAGTAGCTGATGGGTCAATGGCTTGATGTCCAGATGGAGAAGAATGACAAGTTGTGTCCCTCAGGGATCTCTGCTGGGACTCGTGCTGTTTATTATCTTCATCGATGATAGAGAAGGTGGAGTTGAATGCACTCTCAGCAAGTCTGCAGATGACACAAAGCTGAGTGGTAAAGTTAACAAGCCAGAGGGATGGGATGTCATCCAGAGGGAACTGGACAGGGTGGAGAGGTGGGCCTGTGCAAACCTTGTGAAGTTCAACAAAGACAAGTGCAGGGTGCTGAACGTGAACCAGGCTAATCCTCATTACCAGTAAAGACTAGGAGATGATGTGATAGAGAACAGCTCTGTGGAAAAGGACATGAGGGTACTGATGGATGAAAAGCTGGACATGGGACAACAGCATGCACTCACAGCCCCAAAGGCCAACTATATTCTGGGCTGTGTCAGAAGACCAATGGACAGCAGATCAAGTGAGGTGATTCTGCCTCTCTACTCTACTCTCATGAGATCCCACCCTGAGCACTGTATCCAGCTCTGGTGCCCTCGGCACAAGAAGGACATAGACCTGCTGGAGAGGGTCCACAGGATGGCCTCGAGGATGATCAGGGGGCTGGAGAACCTCTCCTGAGAAGACAGACTCAGAGAAGAGCCTGGAGAAGAGAAGGCTCTGGGGAGACCTTATAGCAGTCTTTCAGTACCTGAGAGGGACCTACAGGAAAGCTGGGAGGGACTGCTTGTCAAAGTGGCAATGGTCTTAAATTAGAGCAGGGTAGGTTTAGATTAGACATTAGGAAGAAGTTAATCATTATGAGTGTGGTGAGGCACTAGGACAGGTTGCCCAGAGGGGTGGTGGAGGCCCCATCCCTGGAGACATCCAAGGCCAGAATAATCTAATGCAGGATGTCCCTGCTTACTGCAGAGGGGTTGGACTAGATGACCCTTGAAGGTTTCTTCTAACTCTATGATTCCATGATTTTATGTTAAAAACAAAGGGGAAAAATCTGACTTGGATTAGGGTTGATGTGCATTGATTTGCTGCAATCAAAACAGATATTTGAACAAAATGTCCCTGCTCAAACATGATGTGTTTCACATTAAGACAAGTATGTTTGACATCAGCAAGCAGATATTTTATACATCATCTCAAATGTTGGGTTAAGTAATGACCCAAATTTTGAATGTTCAGTGGGTAATAACTCTCCTTTCCAGTTTTACATGAAAGTGATCTTTTCTTCAAAGTTTTCAGTGTTATCTATAAGAAGTTGAGTAATACAATGAATTTATCAAATGAATTCACAGTCTTTTCATTGGAAGCAAGGGATGACTGATGAATATGCAGTTAAAGAACGTGATATAAAGTGCTAATGAAAATGTCTTGTAACACACAGCAAAAGCTGAAGAATCTGTATGTGACTCATAATGGTTTTAAGTAAGTCACTAAAAAGGGTCACTTCCAATATCTAAAGGTTCTTTTATCAAAACCAGACAGGGTTCCCTATTTACTTCCAAAATGAAAGCATTCATAGATTTATTAGAAACATACCGTGTCACAGCACAGAAAGATGACTTTCCTGAAGTGACTGTGATTAGCCAAATTACATCTTGGATGCACAACCAAGGACACAGCAGTTTCTAATTCTGTATTCACATTCATATTTTTTACAGAATATTTCATTCATATTTAAAATTCACTGCCACAGTATTAGTCATCCCTTGGAAATATGAATACAGCTTACATTTAATAAAAAGCAGAAAGTTCAGAGTAATAAAAAAAAAATCAGCAAGTAGAATACCACATGAAATTTCTGGTAAATCACTTCCAGAAGTGTAGTGTTGAATTTGGTAAAAATTATACATTTCTCTTCACACAGACTCCACAAAACTTATCAGGAAAAAACAACTCCAAAAACCTCAGAATGGTTAGAAGGATCTAATAAAAATCTCCATGTGAATTACTTGAAATCTGACACGAGGTTCAAATCTCAAATTCTTAGCCAAAATTCACTAGCTAACCCAAACAAACTGGACAGCACTTCCTTAAATTCCAAAGAAACCAAGCCTTCTCCAGGTAATTCTACAATCAGGATGAAATTAATTCTAGTTTGCAAAACCATATAATGAGGAATAAGAAGGTAAGCGCAATTTAACAGGATTTATAGCATTTGTAGCTATGAGCTACAAAGACAGTTCCATTAGGTTTTTATTATAATGTTTATCTTTGGTCTACCAATGGACTGCATAATTTTCTGCACAATGATATTTAAATCAGTATTTTAATAAGTCATTATTTGAACAGACATTTCCTTAGAAAATAATTGAGCTTTTCATAAAACCAATATTAAATGGTTACAACACATGATAAAGTCTTACTAAGCAAGGCAGGATAAGAAAATAGTAATAAAAATGAAATATGTTTCTTGTTTCACAGAAAAACTCAGCAAAGTTATTACCAGTTTGCCCAGGAACAAAAGCTGATCTGTGAATATCACTGACCAGATAAAAATGAGAAATTACCCTTTGAATACAAAAAATAACTGTCCTTTTTTCGCATCAGATGCCAGCACAAAAATACAGCCTACCCCACAGAAACCAGGAGCTGCAATCACATGAAGAATTGCTGCATGCTTCCCAGATGACAAAGAATAGCACAGGCAGAGTCCTTGGGGAACTTAGCTACTAAAATCTATGCACAAACAGTAATTTAATACTTCAATTTGATGCAACTTGAATAGATTTTCATGGAGGCAAAAGGCTTACTCTAGACAGAAAACACTATCTACTTGTCAAATGCTGCATTCTCACTAAACAGCTGAGTTACACCAAAGAGTTTTTTCAGAGACCAAAAGGACAGAACATTATTCTTCATTTCATTTTCAGCGGTAGATCAACTGTTTTGTGCGAGTGGTTTACACAAGTTGGCCACTAAAGCATTAATCTATCCATCTTTTAAATTAACAGGTTAATATCTAGTGAAGTTATAAAAAATTGGAAGTCATCTAAACAACATGAGGTCCTTGGTAACTTCAATCTATAGCACTGCTAGTTTCACCATGAAAAAGTTGGGTAACACTTCAGAATAGCTTAATTAAACTATGGAGGCAAACTACAGAACCACTCCACTACTCACTACAAAGTTTCTTCTTTAAAAGTGTCCCAAGACATTTAAACCAAGTTAATATATAAAATTACAAACTCAATCAAAAAAGCAGTTACATACCCAAGTGCTCACACTACTCGGAAATTTTAAAAGACCTCAAGAACAACAGTTTTCAACTGTTCCCATCAGATATGCAGTTATCACAATATGGTTTTTTTACAAATAGAACAAACTTAGAACATTTCAACTACTGGGAGATCAACAAGTACCAATTTTGCTCTATTACAAAATTAGTTTAAAACTATTCTTCTACAATAGAAATTACATATTTGGGAAGCAAAATTAAATTTCATAATTGCACAGCTCACCATAGACAAACTTCAGTCCAATCCCCTGTATTGAATTGAATGTGTATAAAAATCTTACCAAGGCTTGCAGTGAGGCCTTCCAGATCTGCTAAAAACACAGGTATTTGTTGAAGCTGATCCTGTAGTTCCACCAAACTGTTCCTTTTCTTCTCCCAGTGTGCAGAAAGCATCACAACTTCACTATCCACCAGCTGAAATAAATAGATTCTTTATTTGTAAATTTATGTACCTATTTATGGGCATTTCGACAAATGTATCAGAAAACAACAGCTCCAAACCCCTCAGAATGGTTAGAAGCATCTGCAAGTCTAAGGTCAGCACAGCAAGCCTATAGCACTGCCCCTAGCACACTTCAAGCAGATAAGCAGGTTTGTCGTATGCCCTTGTAGTATGAAACATTTGTATCAAAATGCATTGCTGAAAACATGACAAAAAGTTACTTTGTGATAGACTAAAGCAGAAAATATTTTATGGGTTTTGTTAACTAAGATATCTGCAATATTGACCTCAGCATTGCTCTGGCACACAATAACAACACAGTGCTAAAATGTTAGGCTCATTTAGATCAACACTACTTTAATGGTGCTAGTCATACTGATTTAATCCTAGCAAAACTGAAAACTGTGCACAATCAAAATAATCTAGAAAATTAAAGGAATGATAATACAAAAAAAGCTGCCTTTACAATAGTTTTCCTCTTCAGTTCTTATGATAAACTTAACTGCAGTTGTTGCAAGCCTTTTAAGAACACACTTCTGCATTAGTCAATTTTTGTTTGATTCTTCTTAACTTCCATTATTCAGTAGCATAATGAGAAGAGGATTCACTGCTTAAAAGTTTTATTTATATAGTTTAGATTCTATGAAAAACAGCAATATGAAAATCAAGAGGCCCAAACATATATCATGGTCAAGAATTAAAAATAAGGGTTGGGTCTTCCAAGGTAATCATTGCTCTGAGACTGGGCACTGGGAGGTTGTGAGTGAGTCCTTCAGCACCACTTGATTTTTCTCTGTTCTTCAACTGACGCCTTTATCTTGAATCATGAGTATTTTCATTTTTGTTATTTCTGCTTTCTCTTATGTCCCATTGGTGGAAGAGTGAACAAAGCTATGTGAGCACTTATCTAGTATTGGTCACTGTCAACCTAGTATACTGCCACTAAAAATTTTAGTTTAAAATCATTCAGATGTTTCAAAATACTTGAAACGTTATTTTTCTTATTACCTCTCCAGCTTTTGCACAATCTTTTGCTCCTTTATGAAGAGCAGCCCAAGCATCCTCATACCTGAAGAGAAGAAAAATAAATTACCATTTTACTGTGCGCCCTTTACAAAGGAAGATGATTTCATGGGTGCTGCTGTGCTTATATTTACAGGGATTACCAGAAATAACCACACAGTGCTTTTTGAACTGTTATCTTTGTAGAACAATAAATACCAGAAAGAAATATACAGTATGAAAATAATAAGTAATGTAAGTAAAAAATTACATCGTTCAAAAAAGGTGATTCAATTGTTTTTTAAAATGCTGACATCAGAGCTAAACTAATATAACAATATTCATAAGACTACACATTAAAGTCTTAAGCAGTACTCAGAGCCTAATTTCACTAAGAAAAAATAAATGGACAAGATGGTCATCATAAGTCCACTCTCCCTTTTTTTAAAAGGTACAAATAAAAAGGATATTTATAATGCAAAGAGCAACTGCTACTCAGAAAAAATGGGATTAAATAAACATGCCATACACTTCCTCTTCATGGCAATGAAAGACATACTGTCTCTCTTAGAATGAAAACGTATCAAATATGTAAAGGTTATAAAACATCAAATTAAAACCACTGCTGAGTCCCCACTGCTAGTCTTATTCATCCTTGTACATTGGACTGAACTAAAGTCATCTTTCAAATGCTGCTTTTCCCTCATAACTTCTGTTTCATTAACATGACGGCACTTATGATTGGGTAAGTTTTAAATGTATTCATAATTCAGTAACCACTCCCACTCTGTTCAGTGCACAACACTCAAACCCCCCTGTAACTAACACCTTTATTTTCTGCTCATTTTTTTTAACCTAATAAAGTTATTTCTGAAATTATGGGAAGCAGACACTAATAAAGAAATGGAAGTTCATACCTGCTCAGTAATTCCTGTCCAGCAGAAAACTCTGGCAAACACTGAACAGCTCTATAAAACAAATGGTAAATATAGAAACATTGTTAATAGAAGATTGTTATATAATATGTATGCATACACATTTGCATTTGACAGATATGCTGAGCACAGAAACATTTCCCGCTGTTTACTTTCACAAATACTTTGTCAATTCTGGTTGAAAACACATTACACAACAAACCTTACAAGAATATCACAAAGATAGCACTTCTTTTCCTTTCTATTTTTCAGTAGTTCTACTTCTGATTATGTCCATTTAAAACATTATGTGAAGATCTTTATGTCATACACGATTCATCACTTGGAAGATCACCAGAATAGCCTGCTTTGAGGAAGATCACCAGAACAGACTGCTTTGACCATCGTTCAAACAATCTGAATGGAAGAAAAAAAATGCTACAAATGAAACCTTTTTGTTTCCCTTAAACCAAGGGAAACAGGACAGAATCAGTGAGATGGGAAGGGACCCCAGGATGTTTCTAGTGCAACTTCTTGTTCTAAGCAGGATGAGCTATGAAACCAGACCAGCTTGCTCAGGGTTTTGTCTGGTTGCAACATGAAAATCTCAGAAAACTGAAACTTCACAGGCTCCATGACCAACCTGTTCCACTGCTTGATTGTCCTCATGAATAAAAAGCTTTTCCTTATAGCCTTCTCCTATCTGAACATCTCGTTTCAACTTATGTCTACTGCCTTTCATGTTCCCACTATGTACCAGCGTCAAAAGTCTGGCTCCACCCCCTTGAGAGCCTCCTCATAGGCTGTTCCAGGTCTCCCAAAGCCTCATGTTCTCCAGGTTAAACAAGCTCCAGCCTTTCCTCATTCAGAGAGAATTTCAACCCAAACCAGCTTGGTGACCTGCCATTAAACTTGCTTCAGCATGTCAACGTCTCTTAGTAGTTCCATGTGTTCTAAGGACTGCTGAGTACAGGAATAATCACATCCCTCAACCCCTCTTCCTTGGGGTCACGATTATATATCCTCATACAGAAAAGGCAATAGCTTTCCTTGCTGCTTGGCACATTGCTGTCCACCAAAGCAGCTTCCAGTCAGTCAGCCCCATCTGTACTGTTGCAGGGGATGCTTTCTTCCCAGGGAAAGACTTTTGATTTGTACCTCTTGAATTTCATGAGCTACTACTTTTGCTTATATGATCCTATGGGCTTTTATGAGTCAAGATTCCCAAGCTGATCTTCATCCATTACTGATCAGACTCTTCCTTTTACTAAACAAAGAGGATGAGGAGACCTTGTTCGCAGACACTGAAGCATAAAAGGGATTGAGTACCATCTACATTTTTAAGACACTTGATCATCCACTCCATTTACCAGCAATACCAAATTTTCTTTGTTCAGCCTTCTACTACCAAGACAGGCCCAGAAGTTCTGATTGTCGATTTAGGTGAGCTCTGGCTTTCCTAAGGCTATTTCTGTATGCCAAAGATATTATGAAGAGGATGAAGAAATTACCCCTAACATCCTCCAGAACACTTCTTGACAGCATTCTGTCGTGCTGTCCTCTCAGTAGATAAAAAAACCCAGATGAATGAGGTTTTAACAATGCAGAGAATTCCTCAAGCTGTTTAGAGAGGACATCATTCACTCCCTGATCAGATGGTCAGTAACAAGCTCTCATCACAACATCACCCTTACTGGCCTCTCCACTGGTCCTGATCCACAAACTCAGCCATCCTTACAATCAAGCTAAGCTATACTGGTCCCAGAACTTTACTAGCAAAGCAGGAATCATCCTGGTATGCTCACTTGTGATGATCCAATTGATTCACCCACTGCTTTTCTGAAAATGATGGTTATTTACAGTACATCAGAAGGACCAGTATGGTAGTTGCCTGAAAGAGTTTTATTCCAATCTTTACCTATTCCTAGTTTAGTTTGTGTATCTCAACAATACAACCAGTTTTCTGTTTAAAAACCTCTATATATAAAACACAAAGCTTCAGAACCTATTACAGTTTATTTCAGATGCCTTGATTTCAGGGCTTGTTTTAAAATTAATTTCTGCCTATGCACTGTGTTTTAGTAAAAACATTCTTTATACTAAAGCACATCTGAGCTTATTTGAAGAAACAACATCTTTCTCTATAGTTTATACAGGTTGAGAAAATAAACAATCCACAAAACTGCAGGGCATAAAGGACTCACAACAACTCTTAAATCTTTTTGCCACAGAGATGAAAATACATGGAACACTTCAATTATCTATTTATTTCACACACTATAAATGCCCTTATTGCTGTTCTTGCCCTGAAAATACTGAATTACAAGTTTAGTACATGAGATTCATGTGGACTGTAAGCAATGAAACTTCAGCATACTGAAATGTGAATATTTTATAAAGTACTACAATAACACTGAGTATTCACATAATTTGAAGTAATTTATAAATTGATGTCCATCAGAAATTACTCAGGCTTGTCAACCAAGGTTCTATTAAGCACAGTACTTCCTCAATGTTATGGTTAAGCTTTTCTGCTATAAAAAATAATACTGCAAAATTATATGAAGATTTTTTTGTAACTGGCTCATATATGAGCTGCTTTTAAACTCTTCTTTAACAAGAATATTCTGGATCAATGTTAAACATCAAGATGTTCTGAAGTACCTCTGCCTGCTTTTTTTTGCTTCTCTTGATTTGTCTCCCAAAGTCTTCAACCTATAAATCAAAACAAAAAAAAATTAGACAAAGAGCAGAGAACAACTTGCTTGAATTCCACTCTGTTACACTTAATTTTGTTTCAGCTTATTTCATAAATGAATCAAATTTCATAGTTTTGTAGAGAAGATGATATGAAATTATTTCCACCTACACTGCTTCTAAATTGTAAGTTTTTTGTTCCTACAAGTCCATCAAGCAATTAGATATAAAAAGTTTGATGGGAGCTATATATCCAAGAGATGTAGCTCTCAATACCGTTTCCTTAGCAGGCTGGTATTACAAATCTGCATAGAAATAATCAACCTGATACTGAAGAACATCTTTTAGAGAAGAAGGCATTTGTGTCAAGAAAAAGCATGACAGTCACACAGAGACAACTGTCACTTGCCATAAGTCTGCCAACATGAAATCAGGACAAGCAGAACTTCTGCCAACTATAAGAATCTCCAGCAACATCATCAGTATGCTGCTACTGAGCACATGAGAGGCTAGTTTTACCTAGGATCAATTTCAAACTGAGTGGTTTCTTTCTCCTAAAAAACAAGAAACAAAACAAACTCCTAACCAACAAAAAATGAAAACTCCCTTCAACTCTTTCTCACTCTTCCCTCTTTTTCAGTCAACTTGAATATGCCAGTCAAGGCAGAGTAAGAAACAAAGCCTCCTGCTGCTCTCTGACTACTAAGATGATGCATGTTCTCAGCCATCATGCCCTTTGGAGTCATGGATACCTAGAACAGCAAGGAAGAAAGAGAGACAGGCAGAAGCAAGATGGAAATGAGGTATGAGATATCCTCCACTCATGACAGAGAGACACATAAGCCTGATTGACCAAGTGACTGAGAAACACTCTAATACACAAATACCCAGACTGCTTCTATGGCGAGACCAAGAACTGCTACCAATTTCCACCAGCTCAAAGAAGATACTTCAAAGGCTGGCAGCAAAATAGTTGGTTAGCAATTTGTGAAAAGGCATGCTAAGGCAGGTATCACTCCTTGTTAGATAGCTATTCATAAAAGCCTAGCCAAGCAGTGACAATCACAGCACAGCAAGGAAGAACAACATTGTTGCAGAAAGCCCTGAAATTTGCCTTTCTCTGTTGGGTTTCCCAGTATACACCCCAGTCTGCAAAAGAAGTACTGCTCTGCATACAGGAACGGAAGGAAATGCTGGTTCACAGTGACCAGTTCTCTCCCTAGAGCATCCACGAGGCAGTCACAAGTAAAGGCTAAAGAACTTATCTCTAGCCTACACAATATTGGCTCCCTTTCAGCAATGCTGCTTGTAAAAACTAGAGGTAGCACAAGCCACACCACTGAAGTTGTCAGAAACACTGCTCTCACACAGAGGGTTTTGGGTTTTTTTCCTCCTCCTGCAGAAGGCTGCTTGAAGGTAAATGGGTCAAAATCTAGACAACTCACAAGATACACAGAAGTAGAGGAGAGGTGCAGTTAAACAAGGGAAAGGAAAGCTCAATTCTTTGTACACAGAAATGGCTAAACTGCTATTTCTGTAGACCACACACGACCAGATCTAAAATTTTCAGAGGCACATAAGCATTCACCAATTCCTTTAGAAGAGATATTCCTTCATTAGAAGCCCCAGAAAAGCTTCTCCCTCCCAACTTTTCAAGAAATTAAACTGTTCCACTTTGCAAGCATGCCTATGTAGTTAACAAGTTAGTCCCAACTAGCCAGTGTTCTTTACACTAGAAATACTTGCACTGGGTTTTGATCTTGTGAGCTGAAGTCCTAACAGTATAAAAAGACTTCTGCTACCACTTTAGTGGGGTAGGGAACAGGGTAATCCAAAACGCTATGGCACTGTCAAGGAAGGGAAAAGGGGCAATACAGTGAAGTCATTGTGGCCTGAATCCACGAAGCCTACCCTCTCCATAGCCTCTCTCCTACCCTGGCTCCCAGTGGCAACAAAGAATACATCCCAGATTTCAAAACAAAAACCCCCAACAAAATAAAAAAGGGACACTGCACAAAGGGAACAGTAGTGGAGCTGCTAAAGCACAAAGATAGACATGATGACACTATAGATTTTTCTCAGAACAAAACATAGGAATATAATGTGGAAGAAGGCAAGTTAGAGACTAAGTGTAAACATACAGAATACTGCAGCAATATATGAAGATCCAAAGCTAAATGACCATCAGAGCCAGCATGACCCTTCTCTTGTCCTCTTTCATAATGTGAAAAACATCTTTAAAGAACCTTGCACTGTACTGAAGCATCAAACTGTGCGCTCTAAAAATAACAGCAAAAAGGAAAGACAGCAATAAAGCAATATCTTAGTCTCAGACATTTTAATACTTAATTGTTGTTTTTTGAGACAGATAATCTACAAGCAATTTATCTGTTTGATTTGTAGTTTATTCTGTCAATTCATTTTGACCATCATACACTGCTGCAAACCAGAACATCCATCACTATATAGGGAACAAGGCAGTTGCAACGTTGCCAGGGCCCATGCAGTTTTTAAAAGTAATTGATTACAACACTATACCCTCCTGTGGCTCATTATGAGTCAACAGTTTTGCAGCTGAGCCATGACCTTGTCCTCGGGCCATACACTCTCTGGCTCTCCAAAAAGCTCATTTGGATCACTAAGAACAGCACCGACACAGGGCAGATCCAAAACAAGCCTTGTTTTCTCTACGTTGCTTCACATCTTTCAACTTTTCAATGCAAGCAAGGGGCTGCTTCTTCCACTCCCCTTGCGCACCTTCCCCCCGAGTGACAGGAACTCATCCTCCGCGGAAAAAAAAAAAAAAAGCTTTTTATACGCCGAAACAGGGGTACAACGATGCTCTTTATGCAAGCCCATTAATCTATAAAACCCGGAAGGTCAGCTGCTTCATAAAAAATTCAAGCGCGTTGATTGTCCCTATTCACATCTCTCTCGCTCCTCTCAACAACAGCAGTCTCTCTTTCTCTCTCCCCCCCGACCGCAGCTGCCTCCCCAGCACCAAGGCACCTCCTCCTTCCCTCAGCTCCCCGCCGCAGCCGCCGGGGCTCGCTAGCAGCCCGCCATAAGCCGCCCAACCCATGAAGAAAGGGCTAAGCTGAGGGTGGCGAATTAGACCCAGAGGCCACACTGGGACCGAGCGTGACAGCAGGAGAGGGAAGGATCCCGGCTGGGGCGTGACACCTCCACAGTTCCCTCCTCTTCCTCCACTCCCCTCCTCCAGACCCCGGTCACCTGCTTCTCCCTCTCCGCCCTGCCGTTGGATCGCTCTCCTGTTCCCCACACCCCCTTCACAGTCCCGCCGGGTCTGGGTTGCTGCTCACCCGGCGGTAAGGTCCTGCTGGACGCTCAACAACCGCTCCCGAAGTGTCTCTAGCATCGTCCCGGCCTTCACCGGTTGCGGAGGCCAGCACGGGGACGAGGCGGGGCGTGAGGCGGGGCCTCTGCCGCCACCCGCCCCCTGAGCCCGTGGGCGGAGCCAGGTGATGGTTAATCACCGCCCTCGCGCCCAACGGAAAGCCCGCCTTCTCTTTTCCCTTGAGGGACTGGCGTCTGTGACAGTTCCGGTCCCTTCGCAGAGCTAGGGCTGCTGTTGCCGGGTTCCTTTCTTGCCCCTTTCCGGGAGTTCTAGTTCCACCGGTAGAACTGCGCGGCTGTTTGAAGCGCGGATGGACGTTGCAGTGAGAGGCAGTTTAGGGACTTCACTATGTTTCTTGTCAGGTTGAGATCCCCGCCTTTGTGTTTTTGACCTCCTCAGCAGCAGCTGGAGGGGGACTCTGGGAATTGAGCCTTGTAGGAGCATCTTAGGAGTAAGAAAAGCAAAAGCACGAGGTCTCCCTGGGATCTTGGGGTAAGGAGATAGATGATAGTGACAATAGGTAGATGAGCAACTTCGTCTGGTGGAAGGTGTCCCTACCCATGACAGGGGGGTTGGAACTAGATGATCTTTAAGGTCCCTTCCAACCTAAACCATTCTATGATTCTATGATCGTGGAGTAATATGATGATGGGTAACAGTGAGACACTGGAACAGGTTGCTCAGGAGACTTGTGAATGCCCTGTTCCTGAAAGCATTCAAGACCAGGCTGGATGGAACTTTGGTCTATGAGAAGCGTCCCTGCCCATAGTAGGGGGTTTGAACTAGATGATCTTTAAGGTGTCTTCCAACTCAAACCGTTCTATGATAGCATTTCAATGTCCTAGGAAAGGAAGTAGCTGAATTATTGTCCTTGTATAGCCTCCTGCTGTTTTCTTTGGAAACTAGCAGGCTTGTATAGATTTTAGTGGTTCCTGAATGGCAAAATAAAAGGGCTGCTAGTTATTACAAATAATAAGTAATACAGTGAGAAGTTTTAAATTAAGCTTATGTGTGCTATCTGTTCAAATAATAACCTTTATGAGTCATTAAAGTAGACTGGAGACATTTTAAGTGCAATCAGACCTTTTCAGAATGACTGGCCAGTGTTCCTGGATGACTATATTTATGGTCACAGTAACAGTAAGACAGGCTCATACCCTATCTATTCTCTGTTAATATTTGAGGAACGTGGACCCAGGATTTAGATGAATCTGTGAAATCTTAAATTTCCAGTTAGTTGAGACTTCAATTTTAAAATAAAACAGCTGAGATTTCATAGTTAATTTATTTTTAACCAGTTCACTTTTGCTTGAAAGTTCCAAAAAATTAAGTGGAAAGCAGTGAAATAATTTGTTACAAAGGCAATGTGTGTATACTCAAAAGTGAAAAAAGTTGTGCTTAATAAACTGAAAAACTGACATCATAGTCCCATTCATTCTCTACTTGTGTACTTTCAGAAGATTATAGGACCTGTAGGTTGTTTCTGATGTGGCTTACTGAAAACCAGGATTGCTCTGTGGCCTTAATGCAAGTTAAGAACCTGCTTAAAGAAGAATGAGTGGGTTGATCATTCCAAGGATTGAAACTGATGTAGCTCACCTTGTCGTGAGGTCAGAAGGACTCTTTTCATGCCGAACTGCATATGAAGTTCTGCAAAAAAGCATATGATATTTAGACAGTATTTTACTCCTGCTTGGCATAACAACAAAACAGAAAAGTAGAAACTTGTCACTTCCCTGGGTAGTTAACTCACCATACTAAGAGAGGAAGAACTTGAATCAACCATTCTTTTCTGATGTATTCACATACATCTTAAGTGCTGACAAAAACTGTGCAATCTGGCCTTAGGCAATGTGTATGTTATGTGAATCAAAGTCTTCAGGAAATAAGGCAGGGATTTTAACCTTTAATTTTCACCTTTCCTTTGAGAAGGCACGTGAATTTGTTCTGTGTTACATATTTGCAGTTTTCTTGTGAAAGTTTTTGTCAGCAATTTCTCTAATAATTCACAGTGAGTAAATGCTTTTATATTCCATTGCTTCTTTTGGAGTTAAAAATAAACTGCTCAAAGACCAGGATCTCATACAATTTCACTGCCATCTTTGTAGAACTTGGGAATATAGATGTGTTGACATTGTTAACAGTCACTGTAATCCTAGGATTACAAAATTGGAAGAGACTTCTCAAAATATATGCTATGCTCAAGGGCTGTAGTGAATTATACAGTATGTTAAGTTTTGTTTAACTGAATCGTATAAACTTCAAAGGGAGGAGATTCTGTAAGGTCCCTAAGTTACCAGCTCACATGTTTAGTATTGTCTTTTTTGTTAAAAGAGAGAATAAGACTTGTTCTCCTTTTTTTTTTTTTGTCACAGTGAACCTGCAAATTTCTTACCCTTTTTGGTCTGATCTAGACATTCCTCGGGTTGTCTAGAAAGTGCAGAGCTATAGCATTTCTACCAGTGAATCTGAATTACATGGTTATATTCTGAGCCCTGCGCCATTTACATATGCATGCTAATTAGTTAATATTCAAGTACAATAACAATTAATTTAACAAACAGTGTTTATGTGGTATGACAGCTGTTCATCTGCTTCAGCCAACAGCAATTACTACTTTTTCAGACAGCAAAGCAAGCTTCTGAGACAGGAACAGATCCTTCAATTCATAATTCAACACAGTGCCACCTAAAATTCAATCAGGAGCTTTGGAGCAAGCTTTATGCAGATAAAATTAATGCAAAATAATTTTTTAATATTAATGACATACTATGTTTGTATCTGATATTAATTATGACCTGAATTTGAGTCAGAACTTCCTGCTTCCCTGATCCTAGGACAGGCAAAATTGTTTGCAAGTGTTCTGCAAGTCTCCACAAGAAAAGCACAATCTTTCAGTTCTTTGCACATCTATGAAAAATTTGTGATATGTTAGTATCAGTATTTAAAGGAAAAAACACAGAAATATATTTGTCTGGATAACTCTAGTGGCAAATGGAGATTTCTTTATGTTTCTGTGTCAGCAGCCCTTAGATGTATACATTCTGCTGTATTTTTATGACAGCTTAAGTGGACCAAAGTCATCCCTACTCCTGGCTTTGCTCAATTCCTTCTGTTTCTAGGCTTTAGTGGTCCTGATTTATGATCCTTTACATTAAAAATCCTCTGAGGGTATGATACTAGAAAAAGACTAGACTTGGCCCCATTAACCCCTGATGTGAAATCTAAGTTTAAATACTTTGCCATTCTGCTCATCTGATTGTAAGTTTAGTTTAGCTGTTGTCTCTGGTCCATGTTCTAATTTCTGCTTTTTAGTGCAGTTGTCTTGACAGTTTCCAATATGACATTATCAACTGACTAGACATAATGCACAAAACTCAGAGCCCTTCATAATTTCTCAGGTTTTTGGAAATAATTTTGTACACCTCAAAGTCTTGCTTGTACAAACTATTTTGTCCTTTATATAATTTTTGAATGCTTGCTTGAAGTGAGTGTGCTGTATCCAGCCTCCTTCAGCTTAGAAGATATACCAAAGTCTAGTTGACCTTGTTTCCGCTCTCATCAAATGTTTTTGTTCTTGGCCCAGTTTTCAGTTTCTTTCAAAATAATGCAAGTGGTGCAAAATAACACATAACACAGATTCAGTTAAAGCAGGGAACAAAGCTCAGGTTTCTTATGTTAGAACAAAGTACCATCGTCTCTGCTTCTTTTTTGGAAGTAACTCTCAAAGCTTCTGACAATTTTTAGCATGCAGTTGTAAATGGTTTAAGGGCACAATTGGAGATCAGCATTTATACAACCAAGCTGAAACAGAGACTGAAGGCGTGGGTTCAAGCTTAGGAGGGGTTCCTGTGCCCATAGCTAGACATAGTATAGAGGCCACAGATGAGGTTAGTCAGGGCCTCAAAGAAATTCCCTCAAAGCTCTGACACAAGGCAAGGAAAGTTTACTAAAGTGCTGATCAGAAACAACTAATGTCAAATGATACAATATTTGCCTTAATCTTCTCATGTCATTATCATATATGCAGTGGGATAGCTGAGGAAAATTAAAAATATCGGAGAGGTACTTTAAAAATATACCATTCAGCATGGTTTAACCATCTCAATTTTTAGGTTTTGGGTGCAATTTTTATTTATTTTTAAAAGTCGGTAGAATATGATTAAAAGTTGGCTAGTGGACATTGTAGATCTCTATACTCTATACATAGTTTATTTTTCTAGCTAGTTCTGTACTGATAGAAAGCTTAAGTGTTGTTAGAAATACCTGAGATAAGCTTTCATTCTGGAAGTCTACTTCTACCATTCTAGTAGATAAGCCTAAAATAAAAGTATGCATTAAGGTTTGATTCAGCATTTCTTGCAGGAATTCCACTGTAGGCTGAAAAGACAGACTGGTATCTATCAAAGAGTTTTATGTTCCCAAAGCTCGTGCAGGGTCACATGACATGAAGCTAAATTTGAACATTTCATCATGCCAACTGTCAGTCAGTGTCTCAATTATCCTTATGAGTCTACTGTTTCTAGCAGCTTCTAATAACTCCCTTTTCCATATTAATCTTTTTGCTTCCTAATAAGACTTAATTCCTTCTTGTGCCTGTACTAATTCTTGGAGCTTTAGCGATGTAATAGTCTCTGCAGCTGACACAAAACTTTTATGTTATATGAATGAATAATGTCTTTTTTATCTCTATAAGCTATAAAGGAAGTTGATTCAGGGTTTGTTTGTTTTCTGCTTTTTCTGGAAACTAGCACAACAAGATAGGCAGTGATTACTGCCAGTCCTAGTGGGAACTGGGAAAATAATTTCTGTCACACAAGTAAAAGCTTTCTTAGTTCAGATCACACAAGAACAGGAAAGAAACTTAATCTCCAAGGTAATTTAGCTTCAAAGACCTGTTTTAGTTGTTAACTTTTTAATGGACAACCTTTCATAAAGAAAGATATTTGTTTCTATATTTAATAATTTTCTATGGAAAATTTGAAGACTGGCTAAGTCCAAACTAAAAGTTTGCATACATAGTACCCTCCTCTAAGAATGATTAGGAAACTATAATAAATTTTTATTTGATGAGGATAAATAGAATCATAGAATGGTTTGAGTTGGAAGGAACCTTAAAGATCATCTAATTCCAATCCCTGTGCCATGGGCAGGGACACCTCTCACTAGATCAGGCTATTCAAAGCCCCATCCTGACTGTCCTTGAAACACTTCCAGGGATGGGACATACATAGCTTCTCTAGTCAACCTGTTCCAGTGTCTCACTACCCTCACAATGATGAATTTCTACTTAATATCTGCTCTAAATCCAGCCTCTTTCAGTTTAAAACTGTTTCTTCTGTCAGTGCACTCCCTGATAGAGTCCTTCTCCATGATTCCTGTAGGGCCCCTTTAATTACTGGAATCTGGCTGCTATAAGGTCTCCCCAGAGCCTTTTCTTCAGACTGAACAATCACACCTCTCTCAGCCTGTCTTCACAGAAGTGCTCCAGCCCTCTGATTATCTTTGGGACCTTCTTCTGGACTTGCTCTAACAGGTCCATAGGTGTGTTGTAAATGAGACTTAATTGGAATTTAAAATAATCAAAGCATGTGGTACTTTGCTTTCCCTGTTCATATGAAAGAGACTTTGGAGAGGACACATCACAGTGGTAGAGGTCTAAGTAGTAGTGAAATTCTGTGATTGTTATTACCAGCTCTCCTTACATTGTATCTTGTGATTGAACACATGATAAATTACTACCTTTTTGATCTGTGGAGAAAAATTGGGGGTGGGGAAAGTCGGTGGCTTTCAGGATGTCAGCTAAGAAGCTGAAGAAATACTAAAGAAATCCCTTCTGCCCTATCTTAACTGCTATATCAAATATTGGGGAAGGGACAGGCAGACATACCTGGGATCAGACATTTCCAAGGTGAACCTGCACTTAACCATGTGGAAAAACACATCTTGAAATGAGTGATGACCTGTGTGAGCCAATGCAGTCAAGATGCAGGAACAACCACAAAACCACAGGTAAAGGGCAAAGAGCAAGTTTAATCTTTTTATCTTGCAGACGGGAATATCAACAACAACATCTGGGTGGAGGCACACAGGCAAAGAGGTGCAAGACAGAATCCTTGTTAGCAAGAGTTCTTATTAAGTGAGTGAGAGTGACTGAGGGTGAGTCAGTGCCTACTCCCTGTTCTCACTGGCATTTGAAGGGTTCAAGCAGGCTTTGGTTTCCTCACTGTGCTTTTAATTTCTTTAACAACAGGGCAGAATTCTCAAGATGCTAGGTAAGGTGTCCTGAAGTCCATCACAATCTTATGCTATCTAGGTGCCGATGTTCTACTTGAAAGCACACAAGACTGAATAGCAATTAATGTGATACATATGATTCCTAGCATCCAAGATGTGAGTCACTTGAGCGTATTTACAATCTTCCTTGCCAATCTTCTATTACTTTCCCACACCATCTCAACATGGCTGCTGTTTCTCTCCTTTTCTGAAACCTACCCAGATTCAGTGTGGCTTTGTATTTTCTTATCTTCCATCATGGCTACATTCAGTCATGGAGATGGGAACAATAATTTTGTTGTCACTATTGAAAGTAGCTGAGCTTGAAAACTACTTAGAATGCAGGGCATGGGCTCCTGCTGTCTTCTCTTTCCCCACATCTTCTTTTCTGCCTTGGCATCTTTCATAGTTTTCTATCATTTTTTGAATAACCAGCCAAGACCCTCCTGGGTTCTGCAGCTGGCAAGACGACAGCCAAAGGCAAAGTGTTAAACCTGCTGCTGCTTGAAGCCTATCAGGTGTGGTATTGTGCAGTAAGATTATGTGATGTAGCTGTTTTTGAACCAGTGAGCTTGCAAATGAAAGTTGGGACTGAAACTGTATTTCCCTCTCTTACTGAAGTTTTCTGTTTTTTTTAGCTTTTGCTAAGAGTGTATTATTGGAATAGATCAGCAATGGCTCCAAACTACTTACTCATTTTGCCTCTTCCCAAATTAATTGAATTGACCCTATCTCTGAAATTATCTAATAGACTGCAAAACTGGATTTTCTTCTATCAAAATAACAACTGATAGGAAGGATCCTTTCAAAGTGAGGACTTTCTTAAAAAAGTAATAATTGGGATTCTCTCAGTATCTTTTAACTTCTGTGCAATTAGATTCATTGAAGCTAATACAACAGTTCCCTTAAAGAAAATGAAATTCATAACTCCAGTAACTGAATGTATTTTTAAGTGGAGTGTGTCGATTTTGAGAAAAGGATAAAGTATGTAGTGAATGAGACAGTTCCACTAGAGGGCACAGCAGTGTATGGAAAAACAAAAGAGAGATGCTAGTATTAATTTCTCTGGAAATGCGTGTATCTGAAATGAGTTAATTACTCATAGTATATTATGTACAATTCATGGCTCATTTCAGCTCAGAAGGGCACCTTAAAAAACGCTACTGGTTGGAATGGCATCAGGCACAGTAGGTAGAGGCCACCTGATACTTGAAATAGTCACAGTGTTTCTTTCAGAAGTTCTTGTCTGCTAGTTAAGCAGGATGGGGAAATCCGTGTTACAGTTTTGCTAATTTTAAGGACAATGCAGATGATCTTTAGAAAAAGAGACAGAGAGCCTCACCATTCTGCCACCTAGCAGAATGCCAGATTACACTGTTTCTGATAACTCTTACCTTGTCACTGCTATTGAAATGATCTGAGGAAATGCGCTTTGTAACAGCTGATTTCAAAGGCAGCCGTGCTGTGGTGTTTTTGGGAGGATGATCCCATGGTCTTACAGACAGCAGTTGCCTATACCAAGAAGGTTTAGCCTGTTAATTAGAAAACATGTTGATTGTATGGCTTTATAACTAATCTTGACCCTATTGTCATGGAAATTAAAAAGATGTGTTAAGTAGGAATGAATGTTGTATGATAGCATTTAGAGTAGTACGAAGGCATTACGTTGTGTCTCCATCTGTTTTTTGTTGTTCTTCTTGTCTGTAATTTTACTCGAGTAGTCATTGTATTCTATGACTAAGATGTTTCCCTAGGCTATAAAGCTGAATTTATTTCTTTGAGGAAAAAGTCATGTGTTCTCCTTGTCATTCCAGTGCTAGAAAACGCTGATGTGACCGCAAGGGGTGGTGGCAAGAAGGGGTGGAGAACTTCAGCAAAACCTAAGTCCTTTGGAAGTGTATCGGTAGGCATTCGCTTCCATTGCTTTGTGCTTTGTCAGCACTAGGAGGCTCTACCGGTGCTTCTGTGCTGGTGTAAGTGAAGCAATCTAAGTGCTGTTCGCAGAGAAGGGGCTGTAATAATGCTAGGAAACTTCTGCGAGAGTATGGAATGTATCATGAAGCACAAGGGGATTTTAGTCGAATAAAATACGTTTCCCCAGTGCTTACTGCTCTATTTAAGTTCTTTATTACTTTCAATTTTCTATTAACGTGACCAATTTCTGCTCCCCTGGATGTCAGAAGCATGGTTTGAGGAATGTGGAACGAGGGCCAGAGTGAGATTCTTGAAGGACAAGCATACTATGTGTCAGTTTTATTGATCAGAAGCAATTAGCTCAGCCAAACCCAATTAGGACATAGTTTTAGTTTTATGCACACAGACATTAATCGCTCATTATCCAAGTGAACTCTAAAGGGAATTACAACAGACTAACAGACTAAAATGTCAGTCCCTTTGCTGTTAGTGGAGGAGCTTTCTAGATTTGTATTTGTACTGAACTGCTAATTTCACTGACTTCCTCCCGCATGAAATCAGCTTTGTTTTTTTTCTTTTTTTTTTTTTTCCATTAGAAAATCTTAGTCATCTGTCATTCTGGCCTTTCTGGTGACAAATATCATCTCATGAGTGAATTTAATTGCCTTTTCTTTTTTACTGTTAACTCCTCCCTGCGTTTACTGCTCTTGCTTAAGGCAATTTTTGTTGAAGCCTTCTGGCTGACTGTCTAACATTTGGCTAATAATTCTGTGGAGCTGTCAACTTCATAGTGTTTCAGCATTTCAAATGGAATTCTCTTTCCTCAGTTGTAAGGATCTGCTGTTTGCTAGCCCATTATGTGTAGAATCTAGTCCACTTTTGCTGAAAGTAGCTTGGAGACAGAGCTTTTTTTTGTCATCAAGTTACATTTTATTTACTGAGCATAATTCAGTTTGAATGAAATGAAGTAATAATGATTCTTGTACAGTTGCAGATTTTTTTAATCACAATACATTTTGTCAGTTTGATTTATTTTATGTATTTTCAGTTGTTGTGACAGCCCAGAGTTGCTTTGATGGCTAGATCCTGCTGGAAAGTACTCCATATTTCACATTACATAGCTTCAGGGTGGACCCGAGAATTGCATAAGCAAGTTTTCCTTAAAAGTGCTTGTTCCCTCCCTTTTTTTTTTTTTTTAGGGTATACTTTCTGTTTGCAAAGTGACTGTTGTTGCTGGATATCAAGAAACATTGCATAGAAAAATATTGTTCGTGCAAAACAAACCACTAAGAGAAGTCAAATCCTTGTATTTGGGAGCCTGTAGTTTCAGAACTGGCCTTTGAGGTTATTAGAAGTGGAATGTGTCCATTTTGCCACATCTGAAAATAAGAGCACTTTATTGCCAAATTTATGGCACAATGTTTAGCCTGTATGCAAAATGGAAAACTGGATTGGACTGTTTTTGATGGTATATTGCTATGAGGTATAGTATTGACTTTTGTCAGAAGTCTTAATGACTGAATCTTTACTATTACATATTGTTTTCTATATGTAAATACTTTAAGAATGTAAATGCTTTAAGAGTATGATACACCTCTCAACTTGGAAAGTACAATAAAAATAAACCCAGACACTGTTTCCAGCATTTCCTTAACAGAAGGCATTTTACTTCTTTCAGACTTTTTTAAAGTTCCTTCAACAACATATATCAAACATTGCTTCAATAATTTGTGCATTCAACTTTTGTGCATTAACCTCCCAGTGTCACACATAAGTTTGCATATATGCTATGTATGTTCATCCATATCTAGTAGCCAAATGTCCACTTGTTCTCATGGAGCAGTTCTGTGTTTTTGCAGTGTGCTTTCAACAATTGTGTGATAAAACAAGAGTTTCCGTGTGGTTTTATTGTTTAGATTTATTCTGGATTCCAGAAGTATGATAGAGAGATACAAAGTCTATGAGCTGCTCTCAGGTCTTAAAAGTAGTTTCAGTCCAAAGATACGTACTCAAGATTTTGCTTTTAAATTCTAGTTTAGAGTCCTTTGCTTTTCCATCTCTGAATTTGTGTTGGCTTCATAAAATATTGAGGTTTTATTTATATAATTAATTAATTGTTCTAGCTGTACCCTGCAACCCACAGCTTCAACTAAGAAATTCTTTTTACTGAGTAAGCAAGCAAAAAGATATAAACACTGCTGTTTGTATTAGCACTGTCTGAACATGGCAGTGCCACTAAAGACAAAGCTAACATTTACCTTGACATTGCAAAGTCACCCCATGTATTTAAACATGGGAAGAAAATATGTTGTATGAATATGATTTCACATAATGGGTCCTGGTAGACATCAAGTTGATCATGAACCAGCGGTGTGCCTTTGGGGTGAAGGAGGTTCACAGCATCCTGACCTGCAGGAGTGTTGCCAGTGGGTCAAAGGAGATTTTTTTTCCCTCTGTTCAGCAAGGCCACAGCAGAGAATTGTGCCTGATTCTTTGCTCCCAGTACAAGAGGAATGTGGGCATACAGGAGAGAGTCCAGTGGGGAGCCACAAAGTGATGATGAAAGGACTGAAACACCTCTCCTACATGTGAAAGGCTGACTGAGCTGGGACTGAGAAGAGAAGGTTCATGAGGGATCTTACCCCTGTTTACAAAAACCTGACAGGAGGGTGCAAAGAAGACAAAGCCAGGCTCTTTTCAGTATTGCCTAGTGACAGGACCAGAGGCAATGACCACAAACTGGAGCACAGGAGATTCCCTCTGAACACTACGAAATAATTTTTCACTGTGAGGGTGACTGAGCACTGGCTCAAGTTGCCCAGAGAGATGGTGGAGTCTTCTTCCCTAATCCATCCATTAAACATGGCTGGAAAAAGATCCAGCTAGAAGCTACGCATTTGGCAGCCACAATGAGTGGCTGTAGAGACAGAAAAATATAGTTTTTGCTTTAAAGAAAAAAAAAGAAATACAATAGCTTTATCTGATCTTTTTGTTAAAGTTCTTCAAGCTGTTGTTGACAAAATTTACTGAAGCAGAAAATTACTTTAAAATTATCAGAATACACTGCAATTTTCTTCCATTTTTCCATGAAGGAAGAGGTATTGGAGGCAAAGAGAAGGGGAGTGGTATTAAGTCTGATAACTCCCTCTGCATTTTAAAGCAACTTCATAAGAAAATATTTAAGCTAAAAGAAAAATGAAAGGTTGCCCAGGGAGGTTGTGGATGCCTGCTCTTTGGAAGTGTTTAAGACCAGGCTGGATGAGGCATTGAGCAACCTGGTGTAGTGGGAGGTGTCCCTGCCCGTGGCTGGGAGGTTAGAACTAGATGATCTTTAAGGTCCCTTCCAACCCAAACCATTCTATAATTCTATTATTCTATAATATGGTCCTGGAAAACTGGCCGTAAGTGGCCCTCCTGACCAGGAACTGGGACCATTTGACCTCCTGAAGTCCTGGCCAAGCTCAGTCATTCTGTGGTTTGGTGATGTCTGTGTAATCTTGTTTGCTTGTAATGCCATATGAAGTTTTCATCTTGTGACCATTTGTGACCTTGTTTGTAGTTCTTTTTTACTCATATGTGCAACTTTGGAAGGAACCCTGTTCACTGAAGACTCTGAAAGCAGAGTTTGTCCCAGTTTTTGTGTGGAAGACAGAGCTAAAGTGGTGATTCTTACTGTAACCTTTACTGTCTTGATTTTATCAGACAATGCTATGGGGTTTTGTTTCCTCTAAATCACCAGTCTCTAGGAGTAATTCAGTAGTTTCAGATTGGCTCATTTGATACTTAGGGTTCTGGAAATGCTTTCTGAGTATCATTAAATGAAGACTCAGATGCATACAAACTGACACAGTTTTAAATATTCAGCAACTGCTGATGGAATTGTTATATAACTAAAAATCAAGTCTTGTCATAGTTCTCATCCTCAAATATTCATGCTAGTCTTTTTATTTCAATGTGAGGTTCCACACTTTTTTGTATGAAGAGTCTAAAAATTACTATGAAAAAAATACAATATGTTTTATGTGTGTAGTTATACATGTGGATGCATGTATAAATTAATATCAGGACTGTAATACTTTCTTCTTTGCAGTAGCAGGAAAATCTTAGCCATCTAATTTATATGTGTCATCCAGGGTTTGGGGTTTTTTTTATAACAGTTACTTTATATTAAATAGACCATTCAGTGTCTTTGAATTGTCAACTATGCTGAAGAACAGACATTAAGACACAAAAACCAATCCAGCTTTACTTACTAAAATTTAGTTGTTCTACTGAGTTAATATGAATTAAATTTACATACACACATTGATGATGCCTTTAGTCTGTCTTTTCATTACCAGAACAGGAATGCATCACTTCTGTTCATTCTGCTGTTTGAAAACAGTTTTGACTTCACATTTTCTTGGTACTGTGAAGCAAAACAACTTTTAATTCCATTCACAAATAAAATACAAGTTCTTTTCCTTCTGGTAAAATGCATCTTACTATAAATAGATTGTCACTTAAGGAAGTATAGACTAAAAGCAGGGATCACGTCTGTTAAAGTACATACACATTTTCTGCAAAAAGTTGTACATTCCTTTATCTGAGACAAAATCTATAGTTTTAAGATACCAAAGGAAGTTGTTGTGTCAACCATGGACTTAGTGAAGGTTTTCTTTCCATTGTTTTCCTCTTTTCTGTAGTATTTCCCATCCTGAGTACTCAAATACTTCCAGCTTCTTCCAGTGTCATTTGCCAGTTTGGCTGAGAATGTGGCAGCATATGCTGTTGCTGAAATAATCATGTGCTGATTGCCTGTTCATTATATCCAACTGGCCAAACTGCAACTGGCTTTTCCTTGGTGGTAACAGTAGTAGTGATCCATCTGTAGCAATTGGTTTTCATAAAATGTATAGGAATATAATGTCTTTGAGAACTATGTATCTTCCTGAAGTCTGGAATACTCAGTGAACTCAGAGGTTTTGGAAGTGGAGGCCTCACACTACATAAGTCTTGCTTCCATGGGAAATCAGGTTTAAAGGTACTGTCTAAAATACTCAACATCTTAGAAAAAAAGAATCTGAAAGTCCATTAAAGTCAATGAAATCATCAGAACTGTTAGTTCTAACTAAAATTACTCTGAGCAACAGAATATTTAATCATATACTGTTGTTACAGGGAGAATCATTTGCAAAGTTTTGAAGCATATTGAAGTTAGTGAAGTTACTTAAGTGCAACTTAATAGAATAGGGTTATAAAATATTATTTTATTGTCTTTTCCAGAGCAAGTGTAAGATGAATCCTGGTGCAGCAAAATGAAATACTCAAATTATAAAATAATAGCTATATCTCTCCCAGGATTTTTGAAGTTGCATGAGGCTGAAAAGAAGTGGTATGATCAGATCCACTTTTATACAGGCACAAAGCAGATTCTCCTATTTTTCTCAACAAAACTCTCCTCATTGAGAAATGTCAAAGCAGTGCACATTTTTGTCTAAAGCAGGCTTGCATCTAGAGTGCCTTTGTGTACATGGGGCACAATTACTATTTTTCCAGTACAGCATCTGTGTTAAATGATTTCAAGGTGCTACATTCCAGACATTGCAGAAGGAATTCTTGCTGCCTCAGTGAGCTGGAACTTTGAAGCTTCCAGGCTTCAGACATGGAAACCTTCCTCATCATTCCCTGGAGCAGGGGAGCCATCTAACAGAAATTCATCAGCCTGTGGAGTCTGACAGGTGAACAAGGTTCCTGCTGAGCAACTTCAGTGAATAGATGCGTTCTTCCAATTATATTCTGTCAAACTGGCATTTATCATTTGCAATCTGTTTTTCAAGAAATTTTCCAGCAGCTCTTGTAAAAAAGAAAAGAGTGGAGGTGAATATTAATATTCTTTAATTTCCTTATTTCTTGTGGTGTCTTCTTTTAAGAAATTAATGTTTCGGTTTCTTCTTTTCATGCAGCATAGAGCTTGGTTGAGTTAATTCCATTTATCAGCTGTTGAAGTAATTTGATATATGAAACAGTATTCGCAAATGCTTGAAAAGAATTAGTCTATAAATTGTAGCAGTTATCTTTGGTATAGGACTCCTTGATAGCAGGGAAATTATGCTTTCTCTTACCTGAAGAAAACTGCTTTCATCAAAGGTATTTTCAGTTTAAGATACAGTAACTTTTATGTAAGCTTTTCAGAGACACATGCAGAAATACTTGTAGCTGAAAAGATTAAGATCTGAGTGATTATTTCTAGCTAGCTGGAGTTTTTCTACGTTGGAAATTCTCAAAAATTATCTACACTAATGACACGCTCATTAAATTGTCTGATGATATTAACAATAACAAAGGAGTTGTCACCTGATTGAGGTGAATGAAGAAGCATTCTCACTATCATCCAAAACTAAATTGTTCCCCCTTCTTTTGAAAACTGTGCTATTTGTAATGCCTACTTTTAAAAATCAAATTCATCTCTGTTAATAAGATCTATAATTATGAAGCAGGAAGGCATAATGAGATTGCCTTATAATGCAAGGAGCATAGATGAGTACTTCTAATTCCCCACAGAATGCAGCTCTCTGGTGATGGTGCATGGTGCTAGCATGCTTAGGGCTGCTAAGCTGCTATTTCTAAATTTTATTTTGAAGGAACTGTGTTTATAGGAAATGAAATTATTCATTTGAAGAACTTCTGTTATGACTGCTGCTTGCTTTCTTTTTGGCTTTAGAATTATAGAATCTTTTGGGTTGGAAGAGACCTATAAGATCATCAGGTCCAACCATTTGCCTAACACTGCCAAGTTATCACTAAACCACATCCCACAGCACTACATATACATGTTCTGCTTCTACTGGAAGTATAACAAATTACTTTCGGAGTTTCCTACTGCATCATCTCCTGATGGTGCTTCCTAATTCTGCCTGCCAACTGTTCAGGAGCTTGTACAGCCAAGTTTGAGAGGATAGAATCAGAAAGCAGAATGTGACCATGCTCCAGAGCTATAAATGCATTAAGAGAAGAAAAATGAAAGGCTTGGTCCTGCAAACAATGAGAGGAATAAGAAGGAAAATAATTTAAAATGTACTTCTTGTTTTGGATAAGATTAGTAGAGCCATATGGAGTTAACGGGGTTATTATAGTGGTTTTCTATTAGTCCCCTGTGGAGGCAAAGGCTGCAGTATTATTTCATCTCTGATTACACACTTGAAATCCATAGACCTTGGGTAAAAACTATACATAGACAAAATAAACACTGTTACACTAGAAGATCTAAAAAATAATTTCATGTAAGGATTAGAAAAGCATTGAAGTAGACACTTACTTTTGAATAAGGATGCTTTAAAGGCAGGTATTGCAATGTTTCAAAATCTTAGCCAATATATTTATAGAGTTACCTTCATAGGGAGTTTGCCAATGTGAAATTTAGGCATTGCAAGATCATGTGCAGGTGTGGCTACTACGTTTTTCTTCAAATATCACTCTGAATAGTGACATTTTGACTCGTATGTTGCATATCATGCATTTTTCTCTCCCTGCTTTGTGGGATCTGCACAAAGAGAGCAAAGTGACTACCAAGAGAAAACAAAAAGCAGAAAGTTAGCCTAAGCACTCCAAATTTCATAAAATAAAATATCTTAGAATATCTGAACACTTTCAAGAGTGAGTAACTTTACCCAGGTGAATATTCTCTTTTAGAATGTTCGGAGGATGTGTTTTTGCAAGAATAGGCAAGGGAATGATGCACTTGTTTCTTTACTAGCCTTTTAATGTAGATTTTATTTTAATTCTAATTTTTTAAGTCAGTTTTCCCAATGACATCCAAATGTGTGTAGAGTCATGAATAGCATTCATCTGTTTAATCTAGGCTACTAATATTTTGTTCTCCCCTAGAGCAGCTTCAAAGCAAAAATGTTTTAAAATCCTATTGTGGGCACTATTGTCCTATTGAAGACACTAGGACACTACTTTTAATATAATTAGAAGAAGAAGAGAAAAAATACCTGAAAAGAGTGTGATTTAAAGAATTTAAAGATTACAGAGGGATGTATTTTGATCTACTAGGGTAGGATTCATGTCCCTTTCTCTTGTAAGATTTTGTTTCTTGTACAGATTTTTTTTGAAAACATAATAGGAAGCTAAATTCATGGAAATACTTCAGTGTTTCATGATATGTGTGAAGTGCAATGCAGAATTCCAGTTTACTCAGCAGTGAGAGAATCAAGGTGAGCTGAAAATAAATGCTTGGATCTTCTAGTCCTTCAAAGCAGAACTAGACATATGATGTCATAGAATCATATAGTTGGTAAGGACCTTCAAAGGCCATCTAGTCCAACCCCCCTGCAGTGAGCAGAGACATCCTGCACTAGATCAGGTTACTCAAAGCCTCATCAAGCCTGGCCTCAAATGCCTCCAGGGATGGGGGCCTCCACCATCTCTCTGGACAACTGTTCCAATACCTCACCACCCTCATGGTAAAGAACTTCTTGTTGAAAGTTTTTCTTTACTAGCCTTTTAATGCAGAAGTTAGATGTCTAATCTGAACATACCCTGCTCTAGTTTAAAATTATTGCTGCTTCTCCTATTGCTTCATGCTCTGGCAAGCAATCCCTCCTCAGCTTTCCTGTAGGGCCCCTTCAGGTACTGTTAGGCTGCTATGAGGTCTCCCCAGTGCCTTCTCCAGGCTGAACAACCACAACTCTCTCAGCCTGTCCTCCTAGGAGAGTTGTCCATGTCCTTCTTGTGCTGAGGGCTCCAGAGCTGGATCCAGTACTCCAGGTGGGGTCTCATGAGAGCAAAGTAAAGGGTCAGAATCACCTCTCTTGATAGCATATGTCTTGCTGTATGTTCTCTTAGAAAGAAATCAGAAATGTGATGTCCTGCTGAATTCCATTGCAAATTGACTGTAACAGTTGCAATCAGGAAGTAGAGTTTTAAACAAAATGCTAAAGTAAAGAAACATCTATCTTGCACAGCATGAGGCAGAGGTACCTTACCTGGCTCTGAGTGGCATCTATGTTCCCTCAGTGTAAAGGCAGAAAAAAGTGAAGCAGGAGTACTCCTAGTGTGCATTAACATGGGTACTTAAAGGGTGTTTGTGGCTTTCTCTTTTAAATGGGTTACTTCTGTCTGTCATAACATTACTTATTGTGTACACAAATCCTAAAGAAGATTTGCAATTTCTCTAGAGAGAGGAAGTTAGAACGTGTGCAATCAGGTTAATTTTACCTTGAGTGTTTGTGAAGTCAATGTTTGTGTTTCAATTTAACTGCTAAGTTCAGTTAAGAGAAGCCAAAATATTGAGGACAAATCTTGTTATAGGAAAAAAAAATAATTACTGTTTCTTATTCTAGTAAAAATGTGCATGCTGGAGTTTATAGAAGAGAATACCCACAAAGTTATTTGCCCCTTTGCAAAAGTCAGAAGTTTTGTGATTTACTTGTATATTTAACAGTATTTTGAGTAGGTCAGGTTTTTGTTTTTCTGTGCCTTGTGCACCAGAGAAATTACTTTTGAGCAGCTTCACACCAGTATGCTATTTGTGCCACAAATTAGTATAACAGCTATCTGTGGATGCATCAAAAGAGATGGGTTTGCTGTTGCCAGTGTATTATGGATTCCTTCCTTTTATTTTAACTACCTCTTCCTCTCTAACTTCAGTCCATAATCCATTATTTTTCTTGAATTACTCTGACTCTGGTTTTAATTAATTTGTTTCTAGGGAGCAAATTCATTTATTCAGCACTCATCACTACAGGCTGTTGTTAAACATAGTACTGAAGCTTTTAATCCAAAAGATTCTATGTGTCTTCGAAACTATAGGATGTTCACATTACAAGGAGGAGGGAAACCATAACACATCTTACAGAGAGGAGTGGTTATGAGGAACTCTGCCTATCACAGAGCCAGTTTGGGAGGTGGTGTTGGACTGTTTTGGCACTTCTTAGTTTCCCATTTAATCCCTACTAGGCATTCTGTCAACTTTTACAACTGGGGAAAATACGGGAAAAGTTTTTGAAGCAACCACGGGATCACTGGAAAAAATGGTTGAAATCCCTTGAGAGAATTCTTTAGACAAGAGAATTCCTATTGGTGGAAGCTTGTTAATACACATAGCCATCATTATGTAATGTGCTGCTGAATAGCAGCTATGTTAATTGAGCTAAATCATGTTTTGCTAATATCCGTGTTACTAAGGGTAGACTGCTGCAACCAAAGGCTGTGTTTACTCGCAATGTAATAGTCTTCTTTCTACAAAAAAAATAAATTTCTTTTATAATAAGATACAAATCCCAATTTCCATGGGCTTCTTCCATCTTTTATTTAATTACAGTTTACAAAATTATCCAGATTTTCTTATAGATTAAGATTCTGTGCATCATTTTCTGTGTAATCTAATTCTACACAGCTGGCTTTGACAAGATATTACACATTGATGAGCCTTCAAGAGTCAGGAGACCAGGATATTTTGTAGTCTCTTCATGTGTGGAAAATGTATTTGATGAAATCAAATAAAACTACTTTTTGAAACATAAATTCTTTTTAGCCCAAGTAAAAATTTCACCATCTGTTACAGCTTCATAAAATTCTCATAAAATATCCATAATGACAAATGACTTCATATACATAATGGACTTGTGATTTCTCTCTCTGAAGTAAATGAATTACTAAGCTTGTTGCGAAGTAAAGTGGTAGTGCAATGTCAAATCAAAACCCCCAGTTAGATGCACTTTTTTGTGAGTGACATTAGTCTTTAAAATGCAATACAGCTAGCACCACAATTTTTGAAATTACTTCCCCTCTGTAGTGGCTTATTAACTAATTATATATTAGTATTAGCAGGATGATCAAGTTTTATGTATCTCTCTGGCTTCCTGAAGGTATATTTGATTGGCATAATTGGGCTTTTAGTTATAGAACAGCATCTGATTCCCGTCTCAGTTATGTCAGTATAAATCCAGAGAACATTTTTCAGTATAGACTCTGACCCTGTAATATTCGATTTTAGACCAGAACATATAAGAGCTTTTAATAGTACTACTACTAATATATTATGTGAAAGACACTTTATATTGTTACAAAGTGAAAGACAAACAAGAGAAGGAATAGAGAAAAATGCCTTTGACTTTTTACAGCTGTAAAATACTGTAGAGGTTATTTTACAGCAGTGTGAGAAGGAAGGGACAGGGAAAAAACCAATATATGTCTTATTCACAGTTTTATGTATACTGTTATGTACATATACACATGTACATATGTACTTATGTTTATATATACACTGAAGTAATGCTTTAATACAATTCTGCCTTCCTTTCCCCTCACTGAAATCTAGAAATTTTAGAATGAAAGATCAGTCTGGCAAGAATGTCTATTTAACACTAAGCAAAAAATGGAGACTGAATAAAATGCAGTATCACAAATTAGTAAAATGTCTGCAAAGAATTGGATGGCCCTGGATATGGTGTTGTATGGTTCTTAATTCCAGTAGTTGTGTTGGTGTTGACCAGTCTGGCCATGTGTCAACATATGTCACCAATATTTGGAAGCATCTTCCACGTTCAAGTGGATGATGCTTCCATTGAGTTTTCAGATGTCTTGGCTCACATCTTGGTTTCCTGACTTGTCTTTATGGCTGAAGAAGATAGCGCTGGTTGTTTGTATAGTTGTGATAGTTTTAATGTGTATTTTCGTATTACTGCAATGCTGTACCAAAATATGTACCTCTCTGGCTAGTTATGCTTCACAACACTACATTTTTATTTAGATGGGCCTTGGGTAGGTCCAAAACCCAAAGGGGGGAATTGATACATTTCAGTCTGTAAAATCAGGTAGTTTTTAATTAAGTAGAATTCTTGCTAGTCTAATGAAAAGTTTGACTGAGAGTATATCTTTTGTTAGCATATCTTTTGTTTATCATTTTAATTTGATAGAACTTTTGTTACCCTAATGAGAACTTGGACTAAATTTATATGTTTTGTTACGCTTTCATATGCCAGTATTACTATGATCCAGGCAGGAGGCCATAAAACTTAGGTGTAATGAAGTGAGTATGGCTTATACACCTTATTTTATCAAGCAAGACAGCTGGTCTAAAGGCCATTCTGCTAGACCACTGACAAGATAAGATGCAGTTGCATCTTTGCATCTTATAGCTAAGACAGATGACAAGGCACAGGGGAAAGCAACTTTGGTAGACAGAGTTTCAGTGATCAAACATGGGACACAGTTGACAATGATTTTAGATATAACGACCACCACAAACTGTTGACAACCACTCTACATCTGAATATGCATGCTCAAATGGGAAGATACTTATGACAATGATTTCCCAGAATTGTAATGAATATTCCTAAAAAATACTGAATATGTCATGAGCAAACCCCAATATACACAGGGGGAAGACACACTTGAAGGCGTGTGCTATTTGAGGAAACTCCTCTGTGCATCCATTGCTATAATAAAGGATGCTGTTTTCCCATACACAATTCAGTCTTAGAAAGTTTCTTTAAGGCTCAGTTTTCAGTATCATGAACAGCAGCTTCTTTCTGATGGCTTACTTCCCACATCAGTCCATAGAGAATACCTTCACAACAATTAGTCCTATGTCCAGATGCTGTTGCATTTCACTTAATTTTAACATGCCAGTTCAGAGCCCTTTAACAACACTTGCTGTATTTATAATAGTCTTTGAGGTATGCTCTAGATGTACTAATTTCATACATCGATTGAAAGCTCCATTTATTTCATAAACTGAAAAATGGCTGCAATCCTCAATTTATTTTTGGGAAAGTGCTTGTTTGATGATTTCAGAAAAAGCATTTCTATCTTTTTGCCAGAGGCAGGCAAAGTTTATGTAAATGACAATTTGAATGCTGGCTGTGAGTTAATAACAGGGGGGTGGTTTCAACGCAGAGCAAAATAACTGGAGGGCATTAGTAATATAACAATCTACAAAAAAGAAAATGCCAGTTATTACTGTGTTCTTGCCTGAAGAACTTCAGTGCCATTAATATTTCATAGATAGAATTATTCTCCATTTTGCCCATTGTAATTGGAAACCACAAATAAATCTCAACAATCCAACGATTACCCATTTAAATCAATAAGCTGGTTTTTGCTTTGGGTTCTAGAAAATGCTTCCCTCCTGGCATGTAATCATCTTTAGACACTGTATGTCTGCCTGTCCCAGGCAGTCCATCTGTGTCACCAGAAAAAAATGAAGCATAAGCAAAGTGACACAGGCCTTTACTAAAGTGCCTGCTAGGGCAGATTTTCCAGTTTGATTTTGTGCTATGGAGAAAGACATGCATGTGTTTTCCTCACAACTGTGGAATTATGCTAATGACCCAATTTTGAAGTTCTTGGTAGATATCAATGATTAAAATAGAGTTTTGCGAAAAGACAGAACAAGATCTTTGTTACTTAGTCAAACATCAAATGTTAGATGTTAAAATTAAGTTAGTTGAACTGACAGAGTACCCAGCAACAACATACCTATGTTGCAAAAACATTTTGAAAGCTTCCTAATGTTTTTTTTTGTTTCTCTCCTTAAAATTGGCACAAAGTAAAGTTTCTGCAAATGCTCCTGTTCAGAAAGATAAACCACTTTGGTGGTTCAGAGCTTTAAAACAGATATTTCTTTTGGAGTCTGTGCAGGGATTAACCAAAGATTAAAATACACTTTTGCAACTACTTATTGTATATACAAGTAGTGGTCTCTGTATCTGGTACCCGAGTTAGATAATTCAGAAATAGCCTGAATATCCATGGCATGGATATTTATATGAATTGAATTTATTACGGTTACCCTAATTGTTACAAAATTCTATCCTGAATATCCATGGCAGCAAATTGAACTTCACAAAGATACTGTAATTGTTACAGAAACTTGTCTATTCATTGGGAGTTCAGAAATTCTGTTATGTGCAGATACTCCAGAAGGAAATGGTAAGTAAGCATGCCCAAGGATGCACTCTAGTAATGCACCTTATTAGGTGCTTCCAGACACCAATAAGAACTGGTCCTTAGAACCAGATTAGAGATAAACTGCAGCAGTACCTTCCAGACGCTTGTACTGCAGGTCATGCAGTCTGAGTGCTCACCATTTGTCTGTTTAGATCTGTTTCTGTAGCACCTCACTATTTACTAATGTACTAGCTAATATGTTGACCAATACGTTGGCCAACTTTAAGATGAAAAGAGCTGGTGAAAAGCAGAATGAGAGAAAACCTGCAGTCATGCCTGCCGTTGTGGGGTAGCAGCTGTAATAAGGCTTCCTGCATCAGCTTGCCAGTGGAACTGACTCAGAGAAATTCACTGAAGTGAATGAAAAACTGGACTGCATTTTTTTTCCCAGTTTGTTCCATTTATTCCTAGCAGCGTCTTCTGTGACTTGCAGCATGGATTGTTTTGTCCAGATGCTTTTTTTTTTCCTATTATATCTTCTGAACCCTTTTGGTATGGTTACAGATTTTATTGTGAAGTTCTTCTAGGGTAATACTACTATTATCTTGCAAATTGAGCTCCCTTTAATGCTGTGCTTGCTTATATCTTATATGTCCACCCATAGTAGCTTATATGTGGCTATGACAAGAACAGACACCCTTGTTATGAGGTATTACACTTGTTTTTCCCATCATCAATTTTGCTCCCTTCCTTTTCCACACACCATGCATAAAATACTGTGAGGTTTAGTTTCCTCCAGCCCCATATGTGTCAGTAGGATTCTCTGTATTATCCTCAGAACAGCTTTGCAGTAATAAAAATTCCAAGATCCTGCAGGTCTTTTCTTCATTATAATTTGTTTGCCATGTAACCTAAATAATGTTCCTGATGTGCTTTCAGAAATCTGAGCATGCATTTTTATGTTCGCTTTAGGGGAGCCAAGAGCATAGCTCCAAGGTTTCAAGAAAATTTGGGTTCAGGTTTTATGTGACTGATTTTTCCTTCAGTTGAGGTACTCCTCATTTCACAAAGCAGAGAATCAGGTCTTGAAGCCCGGGACTGTTGGCTTTATGTTGACTGTGATGGCTTTATGTTGCATTAAACAGAAATACTGCACCAAAGTGCTAAAGTTTCAAGAATGCACTGCAATGCAGAATAAGTATGGCATATATTCTTTCCATATGTTTTTTTTATTTTACATCTACATCTTGTTTGCGATAAAACAGTTGTTGCATTTTCAGTTAACAGGATCTAAAAAATCTCTTGACCAAATGTATGTTGCTGTTCTTAATTCTGAGAGCACATCTCCTTTGCATAAACAAATTAGGCAGCAGTGGACTTATTTTTTAAGTATATAGATGCCAAATTACACCACTCTGACAAAGTTAAGAGTCTCAGTATCATTTAAGTAAATATATAAATATTAGAGTATGCAAATTTTGATGTGTGCAGGTGACTATTATAGGCATATATCAACTGTTCTAATACACTATGTTGATGTCATCACCATTGCCTACTAAAATTAAGTCTTACAAGTCTACAGGTCTTCAGCTAAAGAATTAGCATTGTTTTGACTTTCAAAGAAGGGAAGACTAGAGAAATATCTGCAGTGGTCTTTTATCTAACTGCTGCTTTGATTCTTTTATGGCACTGTTTCTCTAAATAGGGAGTTTCTTTCCTAGACTAGCACATAAACTTTATAGAGCTGATAAGAAAGCACTGGGACTATAGGAGTCATTTCACAGTCAGGTGATTATTTCTTACTGTCAAGATGTCTGGCAGAAATAGCATCTTGTATTGAAAAGAATATCTAAGATTAACTACATGATACAACTATTACAGCACAGGAATATGTCTTTCAGAAAGACTTGCATTTCTCAGTAGTATGGGGTGGTCTTTAAGACTCACCTGCTTGCATCTTGTGAATGTACCAGTCTCTATGTTTCTCTATGTTATGTTGACAGCCGTCACTTTTAGTAACAAATTCTTTCCCATTAGGATTAGAACTGATATATTTCAATATGCAAGGTCCTGAAAGCACATTGCCAATTTCTTGATAAAGTCAATGGTTCTCATGTGTTCTTTTGTACTGGAGAGTAAACATGGAAACTGTGAACAGGGAGTTGTAAGTCTAGTATATGGCACTATCATAATAACACTAAGTGTCTTCTGCTGTGAGTAGAAATCACCTATAGAGACAAAGATCATATCAACTTGGCCTAGCAAGAGAATCACAGAATCAAAGAAACATTGAGGTTGGCAGGGATGTCTGGAGGTCTTCATACAAGTCCCTGCTCAAGCAGGGCCACCTACAGCCGATTTCCCAAGACCATGTCTCCACAGCTTTTGAATGTCTGCAAAGCAAGAGATTCCACCATCTCTCTGGGCAACCTGTGGCAGTGCTTCCTGATGATCAGAGGGAATCTCCTGTGTTCTGGTTTGTGACCATTGCCTCTGGTCCTGTCACTAAGCACAGCTGAAAATAGCCCGGCTCTGTCTTCTTTGCACTCTCCCTTCAGGTATAGATGAGATCCATGGTGAACCTCCCCTGAGTTAAACTGCCCATATGACCCTTGAACTGGGAAGCCCAGAAGTGGACTTGGTACTCCTGATGTGACCTTACCAGTACTAAGTAGAGGGTAAGGATCACCTCCTTTGACTTGCTGGCAATACTTCAATACGTTGCCTAACAGTCCAGGATGCTGTTAGCCTCGCCTGACACAGGGGCACATTGCTGGCTCATGGTCAACTTAGTGTCCACAAGGACCTTTTCTGCCAAGCTATGTGCCCCCACAATGTATACTGATACATTTTTGTTCCTCCCAGGTGCAGAACTTGGCACATTTCCTTGTTGAACTTAATGAGGTTCCTGTCAGCCCATTTCTCCAGCCTGTCAAGTTTCTTGCTGGCAGTATGACTCTGTGGTTTATCAGTCACTCTTCGCAGTTTGGTGTCATCATCAAATCTTCTGAGGGTACACTGAATCCCATCATCCAGGTTATTGATGAAGATGTTAAACAGGAATCGACCCTGAACGACCCCTAGGGTACACCACCAATTATCAGCCTACAAATGGGCTTTATACCCCTGACCACCAGCCTCTGGGATGAGGATCTATCACTTCTATAGGTATTCCAGTAAGGGCAGGGATATGGTGGAACAGACTGGAGCACCTGCAGTTTCATATTATTCATTTCAAATCAAAGAAAATAATTTGTAAGTTAATCTTTTTTCTCAAATGAGATGCTCCTCATTTTTAGATTAAAGTAGTCCAACTAGCTTCAACATGATTCTTTATGGTACTTGAAACGTTTTTGAGGCTACCTCAGACAGGCTGGAGAGCCTTCTATACTTATGCAGGTTACCACTAATACTAGTTTCTAATGCATGGTGAAGACTGTCACAGCACTGGGTAGCATTTAACAAAAAATACTCTTTTTAAGTACTTACCAAAGCCCCACATCTGTGGAGACAGTTCCAAGAGCTTTTTAAAAACCACTGAGAAAAATGTCTTTTTAAAGTAATTATTTTTGTGGCTTTGACATATAGTTTCTGGAATCCAATTAAATCTCTGTCCTACCTGAGTAGCCATATTGCTGCAAAACCTCTACTTGCCACTGATGGGGAAGTATAGCCTTTGTATTCTAGCACCATTGTGTTTCTAGTTTTCCCCTTTGTACAAATGCTCTTTGTGCCCCTTGAAGTTTTTGCATGGCTTTCTGAGTAACCTCCTTTAGGCACACCTATTAAATTCAGTAGTAGTAACACAAATTGACAAAAAAATTGCAGCAATTGCATTAAGGGGAAAGTAATTCTATAATAAAGGGTGAAAAGGGTTTTTTTTTCATGTACTATATGAATTACTGTAAATTTGTAAATCGATCTGTAAAAATCATACATCAAAGCATCTTCCTTCCTTCCTTCCTTCCTTCCTTCCTTCCTTCCTTCCTTCCTTCCTTCCTCCTGAACTGATTGTGCAAAAATAGCCACCTCTGTGAAACAGGCCAAATGCACATCCGTGTAGTCATTTCTACTTTCCTAAGGGTAAGACCTATTTCATCCTAATGACTTCGGCAAGTGTATTCCTGCTGAAGAACTGGAAAATGTTATTTCCTCTCAACTAGCAGAATGAAATAACTCTTTCTGATGTCTGCAATTCCAGCTGCTGTCATCACCAATCCATTTAGAAAAGGAATCCTGTATCTTTTGTCTGTGCTACGACTTTGAGGGGAACTTCTGCTCCCAAATCATCTCAGTGCTATTACAAATGCCACACTTACTCACACAGCCCTGCTGGAGAAAGCCTGTGTTCCCCCACAGAGCTTTATTTGCCATTCTGGGTTTGTGAGTGAGAAATGCAATCATTCACAGCAGCTGTTGCAGAGTGAATATCAATTATTGACAGAGCCATTACTACATTAGACTTTCTTTTCAGAAGTTGTGAAGCATTTGGGGAATTACTGGTTTTTATTTAACACTGAGTATGTTTAATCACTGGCTTGACAAAGTATTTCAGGCACATCTGTATAGGTGAGTTTCTGGCACAAGCTTCCTCATGGAATATCTCATACTAGCCTATTACTGTGTCTTGATTTTCTGCTCTTTGTGGATCATTTAGAAAATGCTATAGTGTTTGACATGTATAGTAATTTTCCTTCTCCTGTTAAACTGAGGTTAACAGTACTGCCATTTATGCTGTAAATTACACTCCCTTCTGTAGCATTTCTGTGTATTCAGAACAGATGGGAGCTTGCTTTCAAAACTCTTACAAATTGTTTGTTTACATTATATTGCTATCACTTTATCTCAGTAGTAGTAGTACTTCTAGAATTTCATTTTTGTGCTGCAGACACTTTCTATTCCTTTCCCCTCTGTTTCTCAGAAATTGACATGCAGTGATGGATAGTGTGAAGGTCCATCTGAAAATGTGGGAAAGGGATACTGTGTCATCCTGAAAGAGTATTCAGGAATATCCATAATTATTTTCCAGTGTCTAGGAACTTGTGGTTATGTAACATGTACAGATATAGACACTTGGTATGACCCATAGCTATAGGACCAGGACAAGGTTATTCTTATTTGTCCCTGGTTATTGTTTCATTGCTTTCTTCCCCTGATGTCTTAGATGTGCAGTTTAATGCATCCATCCTGGGTACAGGGTCATTATCTGCCTGCTCTACATTCACTCCTTTATTCCCAACCCAAGTATGAATGTCTAGAAATAGCAAAGTAGAAAATTCTCAGACAATAAAAAATCTGAGGAATAGCAGTGACTTTTCAAAATTATCTTCTGGTCTACATATTGCAAGATCATTTGCATTCCCTGATTTTGACTTCCCCCTTGTAGCTGTGAGTCGTTATTTGGAGGACCAGGAACTAATGTCCTCCTATATCTGTTTTATTTTCCTGCGTGGAAATCTGTACCATCTTTACCCATATGCTTAACTGTCTTGTTCTTACAGTCTTTTCTAGTTCCTCTCATAAGGAGTTCAAAAGAAAGTTTGTATTTTACTTGCCATTCATAACATGGGTTACAGAAAGGAGATAATTAGACAACATGAAGAGAGTGCTAGCAAAAAGTAGTCCATGACCCATGTCCTTCCCTGATCTAAAATATATTTGGAGAGAAAGGTGAAAAAAAAAAGGTGTGTCATCATTTTCAAACTGCTTTAGCCATTGGATTTTTATAGGCCCAAAAGCCAGGAAAGTCAACAGTACATAAATAGTTATCTGCAGAGAATTCAATAATCACTTAATTGTTTTGCATTCTGGACACAAACCCATGAAAAACAAGTTCCTGCTTGAAGAGTTCCAGTTCTCTTCATAAGCATGTATTTCATCCCAAAAAAACCCAAAAAGTCTGATGGGATATGCTATATTGTGTTATGATAAAATTGCTCACAGAGAGAAAAGCACATGATGATGTGAATGACAAAAAGTGACCCTGTTAGGTTTTATCTAGTGGTTTGTTTGTGTCTCTGTGGAACTCTTCCAGCTGCCAAACAGTCCATGTTTTTCAGTGTCTATAATGTCATGCTGATACATACTCTCTTGTGAGCCACACCTCTTCTGTCAGAAATGCTGAATCATGATTCTTTAGGGGGTAAGGGTGGATGGGTAGGGGCTTAGAACTGAAATGACAAGCAAAAATAATTATTTTGAATGCATGAATGAAAATTTCTGTCACTGGAAATGGTAATTGATGCTACTGAATCAAGACAACTTGAAATTAGAACCAAAGAAAAGCACTAGAATCACAATGTGAGCATTTTGCAAGTGGTAATACAGAGTCCTCATCTGGAAGACCTGTTCTGAATATAATTATTTATGTAGACATGTGGAGATCCTTGTTAAATTCTGATAATTTTAGTGGTCCTTACCAGTGTCTTAGTTTTTTCATAAGAGAAAATACTTCAGGATAAAGACATTCTCAGAGAATGCAAGTAATTACTACAAAAATGAAAAAAGAAGGTGAAATCACTGAATTTATGTTGTAAGTACATTTCTGATATGGCCTTCGTAGCAAAGCTGGATAACTTTGTCTCAGTGTTTCTTTGGCATCTCAGGAAACCTTGATCTACAGATGCAAATTCTCTTTTTTCCATATAATGAGTAGGTTACAGCTTCACCCCTACTGAAGTTGACTGGGAATGCCAAGAGAAATTTTTGTGCCTTGCAGAAAGTAATTAGTGAAAGTCTGTTAGGCCCTGAAGTTTAATTATTCAAATATGAGTGGACAAAGTACTGACTATTGCTACCAGGCAAACCACTTTTTAAGTCCAGATTTTGGGTAGATTGACATTCAAAAATTACAGTGGAAGCTGTGCAAAGGGGTCAGGCAGGCTAGCTGATTTAAGGATGGAAAATTTACAAATCAAAAGGCCTTTTAGAGATGGGACTGGTTCCTGGGATGGCTGGCCAGGAAGAAAATGGGAAGACAGAGCGTTTATATTTTTACAGAACAGGATTTCCCAATTTGTTTATTTACTGCTAATCTGTCATTCATGCCCATGCAGACATTTTTCTTTTTCTAGTGAGCAGAGTAGTCTTTGGGAAAAAAGCATGCTCAAATTTAGTGAGAAGGACAGGGCATGGGCTCCTAACTCAGCAGGACAATTTGCCTTTCAAAGCACTGTCCGGAACAGCTCTCCTTTAGGAGCAATCAAACTTGCCTTACTTAACATAGCTGCTGAAAGCAAGGACCTGCTTTCTGCTGTGTGAGCTGGACTCCTCTCCCACTTTCACAGAGGTTTGTTCACTTGCAGATTGTAGAAACATAATCTTTCCATGTTGCTGTGACAATAAACGTTGTCTTTAAAATAAAATGAGCAGAACAAGTTAAGAGAAGCTCCTTTCAGTTTCCAAATGTGTTTTTCTCACAGTTACAGGCATACTTTGTCAGCCCACAGCCACAAGTGTTTTTGCTTTAATCAGCCATTGAGTTAGGTAGTATAAAAAGCTGCTAAATGCTTAGAATTTTCCATCTGAAAACAACATTTTACAGAAAGGATCTGTGCAGGAATTCATAATGTTTCACATTTTCAGACTGTCAATCAACCATATGTTAAGAGAGGAGATTTCCCCTCGCAGACCCATGTCATCCATGTGTCAAACACAGCACTAAGTTATGTAGTAGACTAAAAGACAAAGACATAAATCTCTTTTATCTAAAACATTTCTAAAAAACTTACCTAAAAGCATTACCTAAAGGATGGATTTTTCATTTATATAAAGTAAGATGAGTAGGCCATTTTTTTTCCCATTTGAGAAACCTTAACAGTAGTCTTCAAGATCTGATTGAGTTTTCTTCTCCTGTGTATCATTCTCCACACCATGCACATGAATGTCTGTTTCTTCTTTCTCCTGGATTTTTTCTCAAAGCCATCTGACCTTCTTGTCTAAGATAAGCGCTCTGTGGCCTGGTTTCTCTTGCTCCTCAGCTGATTTCCTTATCTTCTGTCTCCTGCTTCTCTCCCTGAGAACGTATTCTTGAAAGATTATTACCAGAGAGTATGACCTAGAATAGTACTTTATCAGTTACTATGCTACAGGCATAATTAAATGCAGTAAAATATAAATGCACTTGTCCAAAATTTTTCTAATTCGTAAGCTTTCTATTAAAAAAATTAAATTTGATTAACACATAAATTAGCATGTAAAATTCTATCCTCATGTCAATTTGAGTGTGGGCAAGTGCATTTTAAACATCTTTGTGTCTTCCATCTCTGCCCAACATCTTTTTCTGGGATAATACTTTTACCTGTGCCACTTACTGACAAAAGGCATTGACCATGAAATTGCCAGTGTGCAACAAAGACCAGCAGCTCCTTGAGGGATAGGGTCAGACACATCTTGTGTCTTCCATCATTAGCTTTGGATTTTCACTTGCTTTTTGTGCTTTGATTGTCTCTGGAGAGACAACCTGAGAGGTTGTCAAGTGTTCAGCAGGATTTGGAGTTGCTCCTACAGTAAACTTAAAATGCTGGAGGAAATGCACACAGTTTCCAAAGCGTAACTGTAGTTCATGCAAATAAGCAGGAAGCCTTGGTCATAACTTACCTACATTTTAATTATTTGACTGGTCAAAATACCATTATTTTACCTGGAATTAGTTCTGCCCTTCAGATGATCCAAATATTATTTTAAAATTTTAAAAGACAAACTATGGATATGATATACAGCCTGACTTTTCAGGACATAACTGTGTTATAGCTCAGATTGATTTATTAGAAGACCACAGGAATAAAATTGTACTCTGTTTTACAGAAAATGTCATAAATAATACACCCTGAAATGGCCCTCTCTGATATAGAAAACCATAAATTACAGAAAGTCATTATGTAAAGGCATTCTACAGTGCGTTAATTAAGGCGTTCAGGCATAAAGCAAATAGCACAAAGTAAAAAATTTAAAATACGTAAGGCAGGGAGAAAATCTATGTTTTTGATGGAGACTTGAAAAGGGAATGAATTGATGAAACGGAGAGAGAGGAAGTCTCTTTCAGATGGCAGGATACAGATGAGAAGATGCTTACAGCATGAGTAGTAAGTGTGAAGGAACCAAAAGAGGCCTGGCTCTAGACTACAAAAGGAGAGAGAGAAGAGGGAAGAGAAATCTGTAGAGCTAGAGAAAATCCCTCGGTTTGTAAAGCAAGAATAGAAGAGAAGGTGGATCAGGTACTGCATAGAAAGCTGGCTAGAGCAAGACTTTAAGAGTCAAAGTAATTGTGAAGAAAGTAATAGAAGATGACAGTAGAAGGGCTATTGCCAAAGAGGTAGCATTCAAAAGTGCGCTTGGGGGGTAATGATACACAGATTTGTGCACTGGAGATTGAATCCTGTCTTGTGCTGTGCTTATTTGCATATCAGCAGCAAAAGACTGCACAGCCTATCCTGTCAAATATCTTTCCAGCCATGTAGGAAGAAGAATACATAATTTTCTTATTGCTCAGAAAACATCCTGGGCTGGAGAGACTGACCATCATAGAACCTATTCATTGTAAATCTAAGGTGAAATTGTCTGTCAGTAATAACCAGACTGCAGGTAGCAACAGTAGGCATAGCCCTGGTCTGCTGACATGCTATTCCCTCCTCACATTTCATGCTGTACCAGCAGTGTGCAGTGGAACACTCATTCTCCACTTGTGCAATGAAGAGATTGAATGTGCACATGGATAGGTGATATCTCTTAAAGCATCACCTAGGAACAGACTAGGGTTAAGAGGTGGGATACCTGGAAGAGAAAGGTGATAGACTGCAAGTTTCAGGCTTGTTGGTTGGCATGGTAGTTGCACACCATATCAAGTCATGCCATGCACTATACTCTGCCTTTCAGCAAGACAGAGATTCACTGTATTTCTAGGTAATTAAGATATTTACAAATATCTTTCTCTACTGCAGGGCAGTAGAGGAATTAATGTTGTCTAAATCTGTTCAGTTTGTATCTAGCTTTGTATTTTTGTAACTTTAGCACAAAAGTCTGTGATTCCTCTTAAGAAGAATGACTTGTTATGTGTTAAAAAAAAAGCAAACAGAAAACTCCTGCTAGCATAGTCACATGAGGTGGAACAGATTTACATGGTAGTGCATTATTTGAGGATGATAGTACTATGTCTGACTAAATTGTTGAAATACGGTATGACTACACTACTATTGCACATTTCCAGACTGATACAGCTGGTAAAAAAACCAACTATATGAAATAATAAGTAGTAAAAATTTTAATGAAGATACCATCCTGCACAATTTTAGCCTTTAAGTAGAATTATCTAGCACAAGAGCTCACTGATTATCTTATACATAGGAAGATATTTCATCAAGATTAACCATTCACAAAATACTCAGTTTATTTTAAAAATTTGCATTGCATTGTCTGGGAGAAAAAAATTTCATACAATGCTTGCAAAAGGCACTGTTATACCATAATGATGTTTTCTGATGTAGGGCACATTAAATGGTTTTATAAATATTTTTAAATAGCTTATATTTAAATTTTATAATTTTTTAAATGTCTAGCTTTTTTTTGTTGAACTTGGAGATAATTACTTTATGAAACAGAGAGATTTGTTCTACAGGTGAATTTGCCATTATGAGGCTTTTTTGTTCATCAAGTCGTTCATGAGTTTTGAGTTAGGCAGTAGTCAAATAGCATTCATATGTCTAGATCCCTTGAAAGAGTATTGTGTGACAGAGACCAGAATGTGGATGTAGAAAACAAAGAATATCACTGTTTGGATAGAGGCTAGAAACTGCATGTTACTTTGCAGTGAACATGCTGTGGGCTTTCAACGCAAAAGCTTTCACAGGCACAAAAATTAGCTCATGGTTTTATGTTGCACTTGAAACAGCCATTAAAACAAACAATAGAATAGGAAAAACCTGCTCTTTAAATAGGCAATAGTGACCGTCTCACAGATGCTGTTTATCAGAAGAAAAGCTGAGCTTGCATTTTAAGAACAATTTGAAGATTTGCCTTAGATGGATAAAGTTCCCAGCTAAGCAGCTCATATTACTTCTCTTTTCATGTTTGTTTCCCTGACAGATTAATTTGGAGCCAAACAAAACTCGAAGGCACAAGAAAGAAAGCTGAAGTATTGGAATTCTTACTGGCAAAGTCAATTGCAGCCTTGATCTGAAGAGCTGAGAAAGCTCTGTGAAAAAAAGGTCTGAGAATGTGTATGTACATGGTAAGGAGCCCACTGTATCTGTGTACTGCAGTAGATTGCTTCCCTCCATGGGACCAGGCATGTGAGCCTGGGCCCAGAAACCTCCGTAACTTGTGCTCTCACATGGATGGAATCAAGGCATATTCAGACAATGCTCTGTGGTAACTACTAGGGGCATCAGACATCCTATGGGAAACTGACAGTGCTGGAGGAGATCATGATGCCTGTGCCTCTGAAAGCACAGCCCAGTTCAGACTAGCTTTGCATCATATACAATCTGGGATGAGAAAAGACACAAACATGGGAGCTGTACCATCCTTAGGCACCCCAAGAATTAAGTGGAGTCATGAACAATAAAGTAGGAGGCAAAACCTGCTGCAGGATTTCTTCATCTAACCTTTAAATTAGGATTGTGCTGTGTACGTGCAATTTTGTGGCATCTGTTTAGAGAGACGAGACTATTTTGCCCAGAGAGATTGTGAATCCCCCCTCTCTGGAGGTGTTCAAGGCCAGGCTGGACAAGGCACTGAGCAATCTGGTGTAGTGGGAGGTGACTCTGCCTATGGCAGGGGGGTTGGAACTAGATGATCTTTAAGTTTCCTTCCAATTCAAACTATTCTATTATTCTATGATTTTCTGACTATCCTTCACCTTTCTCTCTTAGACTAAGTGCTTCCATAGTCATAGCCTTGTACAGAGACTGGTCTAGCTTTTTCATTCTCTTCTGCAAGGAGAAAAACTTCTGTGTGCTCTCCACATGCAGAACTAGATGGATAGCTGCAAAGGAAAAGGACACCAAAGATTTGCATGCTTAAAAGCAATGAATCTTCACCTCATTTTGGTTTTTTTGTTTTTTTTTTGTTTTTTTTTAATCTCTCTATAAGTTTCCTTACCTAGTTCTGGCAGGGTAATTCAATTTCTTCCATCTTTGCCTGGGGAAGTATCACATTAGGTCCAGACATTCTGGATATCATCTCTTCCTATCAATTAGAAAGGACGCTCTTAGAAAAAGGGCGTCACAGATATAGCGACTCCTGCAATAGGTAAGCACTGTACTGAATGCTCATTAATGAGACAGTTTGCAAAGTCACAAAGATAACAGAAACAGTGGTGACAATGTTCTGGGTCAGTGCTTTGTGTGCATATATGTTTCAAATGCATACAAGGGATCCTATTAGAGCTTTGAAATAATTTTAAAGGCTTTGCCTCAGCAGGTTTTCATGCTCATTTAAACCCCTAGTTTATCATTATGAAGTGTACTAACTTTCCCTGTTTAATCCTTATTTCTGTCCTGAGAGAAATAAACGAATAACACTTTGCAAATGGGTTCTTGGGAAAGAAGGCGAAGTGTCAGCAGGGTATCGTTTGCACTTACAGCTGATTGCTTTTAAAAGCTGTTTGAGAGTTCAATAGGGGTAAAAAACAAACTTGGTGAAACCATGCATTTTACTTATATTCTTTTATCTCAGAGTGGATTTACAGAGAGTCTTTTGACAGGCATGAAGCAGTGCCAGTTACTCAAGGCTTGCATGAAAGAATAGAAAGCAGGAAGTTGTATTTGCACAGTATTTAGAATCACAGGTTTGGATTGGAAGGGACCTTAAAGATCATCTAGTTCCAACCCCCTTGCCATGGGCAGGGACATCCTGCACTAGATCAGACTGCTCAGAGCCTTAGCAAGCCTGGCCTCGGATGTCTCCAGGGATGGGGCCTCCACCACCTCTCTGGACAACCTAGTCCAGTGTCTCACCACCTTCAGGGTGAACACTCAAGTCCTTCCATTTTTTCCCCCAGTTTTCTTCTAGGCAGGTTCCACATACCCTTCTTTTCCCCCATCTCCTGCCTCTACCCCATACCAGTCCTTTTCCAGCCCATTTTCCCCCAGATTCCACACACCTGGGCTCCACTGGAAACTCCTCCCCTCCCAGGCTGTTCCAAAACAGCCCACTCTGCCCACTCTTCTATTTAACACCAACAGGAAAAGGTAGTAGCCATTTGTCCCCCTGTGAGGCCTGAGGGATGCTCCTCTCAGTGTCTTCACTGCAGGACCCGCCACTGGTGAGTTGCATTTTCTAAGGGGACATGGTGGGAAGAGAAAGGCTGGGGGGCCTGCTGGCCCCCCGCCTGGTTAGGCAGGAGGAGAGATGGGTGGGAGGGAGAATGATGGACTTGTGTTTCCATTTCTTGCCTTAATACTCTGTGGGGTTTGCCTGAGGTCAGATGGATTTTTAGCAGAAATGGGTGAGAGTATGATGAAGGAGTTATCACAGTCCATAGACAGAGAGCTGGTAGCACCTCACTCCAGCACATCTGTTAAGGTCAGCTAGATTTAAGCACTTTCTGTGAGACTGCTTGCCTCAAGTGTAGGCTGCTCCCTGCTGCTGCTATATTTACCTTGCAAAAGAGTGGTTTAAAGTGTAATGAAACCATAGTAGGAAAATGTATTCCTTTTCTGCAAGCAGTTAGAATCAAATAAGCACTTTTATGAAACAGTATCAGCATCTCTTGTACCAAAATGTGGGGATGCAACTGCCTACAGGAAAGGGCCATGTTAGGCCTTTTAGAAATGCGTGTTACAGGAGCAGATGAAGCTCAAAGTGTGTTGTTTGAAGGGAAGGGTATCTGAAAGAAATAAGAGAAGAAAGAGGAGATGAAAGGCACAGAAAATGGTGTTTGGGAGTGGGATCCTGGACAAACACTTTGTACTATGGGGCCCTGGAGGCATTGGCTCTTGCTGTGCACCAGTGTATTCAGGAAAGACTACTTTGTAAATAAGCAGGAGTGTACCAGGGCTATTCTCTTCCATTGCTGATTTATTTTCCTGGAAACAGTAATGTCTAATATGAAAATGCTTTCTATTTTCAACAAACAGTGAGATTCAGAAGTTATTTAATTCCTTCCTCCTAAACATTTACTGCCACTTTGTACAGTTAGCATTCTAACTTCATCTCTCTTGATCATAGAATCATAGAATAGTTTGGGNACCTGTTCCAGTGTTTCACCACCCTCACTGTAAAGAATTTCTTCCTTATGTCTAGTCTAAATCTATCCCCCTCTAATTTATATCCATCCGATATTATGTTAAAAATTCCTTCCCCTGCCTTTCTGTAGGACCCCCTCAGGAACTGATAAGTTACTATGAGGTCCCCTCTGAGCCTTCTCTTCTCCAGGCTGAACAACCCCAACTCCTTCAGCCTGTCCTCATAGGGCAGTTGCTCCAGGCCTTTGATCATCTTTGTGGCCCTTCTCTGGACCCTCTCCAATAGCTCAATGTCCTTCCTGTGTTGAGGGCTCCAGAACTGGACGCAATACTCCAGGTGGGGTCTCACCAGTGCCGAGTAGAGGGGTAAAATCACCTCTCTTGACCTGCTGGTCACACTCCTCTTGATGCAACAGGATCATGTGCTGCCAGTTGCAATTCTTTTTGGAAAAGCAAATGATTTTTTAATGTGAGAGAAATCAGCTGAGGGCTTAGATGAAGATCATCATATTTTGTGTGATCTAATCCTCTCGTCAAGTGGAAAAGATGACTGTATTAATTTGACAGTGTTTTAATACTGAAGTTAACTGAATATGCAAATGTTTGAGGATAAGTGCTCAGTCAAACTAGTTCTTAATATCTTGGTGCCTGTTTCTTGGGATTTAAATGAAAGTAGCTTGGCTTTTCAAATAGCTTAATACTTGCATCTCTTTTGGCTTACTAAGTACATCTTCTGTGGCACTGCCATAGTACAACTAATTTATGAATCTGTCCTTATGCAGGGAATTTGCTTGTTACAGAAATGTGCTGTGGCAGTGGGTGAAGGAAAAGATATTAAAAAGATGTTGTACCTAGGAATCTGAATCACTGTATTAAAATTGCCTCACAGGAGGTACAGCAATTCTGAACAAAGACTGTGCAATTTATAAATGGGAACTTTTACTCTCAGTGCTTTTTCTGTGCATGATTAAGCTTCTTTAAAAAAATGAAAAGGCAAATATAGTGCAATGCTAACACAAGTGATGCATGATTGATGATCCCCTAAAGGCAGTGAGAGAGAAAATTACCTCTTTCGCTCATTTAAGGACATTATTAGAAGATTCAATGAGTTCAAAGCTCAGGAAATCATGTTAAGAGGACTGAATCATGCTTTACAAAAACTCAGGATAATTATCTTCTCGGAAGTTAAAGGGTGACATTTCTTTTAATGCACTGTAAAAGAAGAATACCTTAACACATTGTAACATGATGCTCTTAAAAATGATCCCCCATATAATTTGTGATTTACTCACACAGGTAGTATTCTGTCCATGTACTAAATAGGCTGCAATTTGCAACCAACACAAATTAATATAACATCTTAAAATTATGGATGTCCGGGTATCTCAATGTGAAAAATTATAGGGATCCTTTTCTTGGTTGTGGGAGTAACATGGTATGCTGGGAAAGAACAGGATGAACTAACACTGTTCAAAACATCGGTGTTCTCTCCTTTAAGATTTGAGAATGAAACTGAATCAGTCAGCTAGAAATGTTCTTTCTAATGGTAGAGAGAGGGGGAATGGTACTAAACAGATCCAAGGAGATTTCTTTCTTTTTTTGCCTCATGTTCTCTGCAATTAAGTGTCTTGTGGCATTGCTGTAGCATCAGTCAGGAGCTGGTGGGAGGTGTTGCAGCTGATCATAGGGACATGGAGCTGGTTCTGTCTTGTCACAAGCCTATTGAGCCAAGAATGGTAGCTCATTTTTACTATCTGCCAAAGGAAACAAGACAGTGTCCCTCCCTACAACAGTCATGTCTACCCATGATGACCTTAGACCAAATGATTCAAAATTTGGAAGAAGCAGTTCTCTCAAGGGTGTGTTCTACATTTTTTGTAGAATTTGCATTTTATGCAATTTCTAGAGGGCAGAGAAGAGGCAGCTTCAGCAGCCTTGTAAAGGGAGTGACTGCTGTAGCATTAGTTCTACACTTATGGGGTTCAGGGAACTGTATATGAGGCTGCCTGTGTGTTATAAGCACTCCAAGGGAAGAGCATCAGCTGGAACTGATGCTGAGTCAGATGTCAGCAAATCCATCCACATGAAACATCCCTAGCAAGTCAGATTTCATTGCTCTTGTTTCTTCAGAATTTTGTAAAATGCAGCTGTCCTCACGCGAGCTGAACAAAACACAAATTTCTTATTCCAAAGGTGTAACTTTTTTTGCACTGTTTAAAGCAGGGATATTTTACTATTGTCAAAATACAGTTTTCCCCCAGTTTCTAACTGAAATGCCCATACCTGGTGTGGTCTCCAAGTGGTCTGACATAATTTAAGGATATTTGGAGTGGTCTCCAAGTATGCCATTAATTATCCTTAATTAATTATCCTTAATTAATGGGCATTACACTTAAGAAACTCTGTACATTGATAGTTTGAGCATCTTTTTAGTTAAAGTGAATCCCAGCAGACTTGTAACATCTCTGCCCTATCACAATGTCTGAATGTGAATTTTTAGATGTCTCTTTTTGAAGTATGAGATCAAATTTTGAGGGGTTTGTATTCAAGTAGGAGAGATAAAATTTCTCTACTTGCCTCCAGACAAGAAGTTAAATTGGCAGTTTTCTTATTTCAAAACTGTAATTTGATGTAATAAAGAAAAAACCCCTAACATCGCCCATTTAGTACAAATAAGCACAAATAGTATATTGATAGACCATCTGATTCATTTGTATCTGTGCCAATTTTGATTTGCTGCAATCAACATTTGAGTGGCAAGAGAATGAAGTGAACAACATTATCTTTCTGTTGGCTTTTGAGCAACTTACACCTGTCCCTTTAATTGGCTTAACAACTCCCTTTTGAGGATTTGAGATTACTTAAACTCAGACAAATCATCTGCATTTTAATAGTCACTTAAGCTTTAAGAATGACACATAAATTGCTTCTCTGTAGTCTTGGTCAAGACTAATATGTTCCTAGGACTGCATCTTCACAGCATCATAAAATATGAATTTCAGCTAGTTTCTTGAAGCTATCAGGAAGAGTTGAACATTCTCATTTTCCCTTCATATAGAAATAGAATTTTTCTTCTATGCACAAAAAGTGTCCACTTTTTCAGGGAGGGGACATGAGCACCTAGAAAAGCAACAAATCAAGAAAGAGTAACAGTAATGGATTCACCTTAAGACTCTCATTATTTTGCATCAGTTGCTTTCATAAAATAGCAGCTCCTTCATCGCTACCATCACAGAATTACAGAATCTCCCCTTCATTGGAAGTGCAGCAGACAGGAAAATAACAGTGGCTATGTCTAAATTACCTGAGCTGGAGACACTTCTCAGCTCCTATGTATAAAACCAATACACATTTTGTGATGTGTCTGGGAAAGACCTGGATGCATGCTATCTTCACATTTATGGTTTAGTTTGGAAGAAAACAGGTGTGTAGGCATGAAGGGAGTCATATATGCTCCCTGAAGATCTACACAAACCATTAAAGTGCTGGCTTCATCATCATTAAAAACTAATCAGCCCCATCACAGCTGAAACATCAGCTTCTCTTGTTTGTATACAGAGTGCATCATTAATTTATTTAAATGTCACAGACTTCATCAATGCTCTCTACACTTCATCCTACATCCCTGTGTAGAATGGGAAAAGAAGTTTTCCCTGCCAACCACTTGGATACTTCATTTAAAGTCTTTGAGGCTAGAGTGTCACCAACTATTTTCCATGCTGGTGGATTAGCACTTTTGTTCCAAAAATGCTTATTCAGAATATTTACAGCCTATTTTTGTTTCCCCATCGTGATATAATGCATTCTGTAAGGGCCAGAATTAGTGGCAAATGCATATGCATGTGGATAAAGGATAATAGCATATACTTCTAAAGTGAAAAAGCATTTTTCTTCCAAGAGTGATGGTACTTAATTCAGTGGGTAACTCACTTGCTCAGCTTTGCTGCCCACTGGAACTGAGAATAGCATCCTCTTCTGCTGCCAAAGTTTAGTTTCCTTGCTTCCCGTGGTTTCATGAAAGCCTGATTGTTTTGTTCAAAGGAATTTTTTAACATAAGCTACATGTTAAACTGCATAAAAGATGCAGATAGTGCAATTAAGAGGAAGAGAAAATGAGCATCAGATCCTTAAGAATGTAGGAAAGGGAGGATATTAACATTAATTTCTGTATAATGAGGTAGGCTTGATGCAATGAGTTAATGCATTAGCCTTTCAACCTAGAATCCTGCATTCAAAACCAGACTTAAACAGGAGTGAATTTGGAAGCTCCCTATAATTATCTATTGAACATTAATCCACTTTATACAAGTCACAGTACAGTCTGATCTGCCTGGATGTTAAGGAGCAAGCAACTAAACAGTGTGGAATGCAGCCAGCTGTCTTCTGAGCACCTACAGGGCATTAAGGTTCTGTTAGTTCATTGCTTTTCTGTCAGAAAGTGATTCTGCTGTAGGTTTTTTCCTTTGTTCAGCTGACATCTGAGCCGCCAATATATACTAGTTGAAAATTTGCCTCTGTGGTTTTGTAATCTGTTACTTAGATTTCATTAAATTATCACATAAAGAAATCACTTTAGCTAATTATTCTGAGTTTATATGCTCTGAAAAAGGGAGGGATAGGGAGGCACCTGCTTCAGCAACCTGAAATAAGCTGTGAAAAGGAGGCTCTTACTAGGATTGTGGTTTTTCATCACTTTTCTCCACTATATTATATCAAAATCTAATTGCATTAGGCTAGCAGAGCAGTAGCTGACATGCACATTCAAGCTCGACTTTCCAAAACATACTCCCATTTTATTATGTGTATTGTAGGCAGCACATAACTGAGTATAAATTCTACTTGGAAGCATTTCTACAATAATGCTTATGCATTATTTTTCAGGGTTATGACATTATAACAGGCTTAGGCTTTTGGGTGAGGAGAGTAGGAAAGTACCCAAAATGTTCCATTTCTCAGCTATGATGAACAAGTCAGAATTGGCAAGAATTCAGTGCAAAATCCTTCGTGCTCAGATCCTTAGAACACATACAGTTTGGGAGAGTTACATGTAAGCAGCTAATTTCTGATCAAACCTTCAGACACTTTTTTTTTTCATATCACAGATATTCTGATTTGCATGGTGGCATGCACAGTTTTTCTCCTTTTCCCTTATAGAATGATGAAATTATATGTGTACTTGTGTAATTGAATGAGTTGCAAGCTGCTCTCAAGAGGTCCCACCTGGAGTACTGCATCCAGCTCTGGAGAACAGGAAGAACGTGGAGCTATAGGAAGGGGTCCAGAGGAAGGCCACGAGGATGATGCGAGGGGTGGAGCACCTCTCTGATGAGGACAGGCTGAGAGAGCTGGGGCTGTTCAATCTGAAGAAGAAAAAGCTGCAGGGAGACCTCATTAGCAGGCTACTGACTCCTGAAGGGGGCCTACAGGAAAGCAGGGAAGGGGCTGTTTACCAGGGCATGTAGTGATAGGACAAGGGGCAATGGTTTTAAACTAGAGCAAAGTAGGTTTAGATTAGACCTCAAGAAAAAGTTTTTCACCACGAGGGTGGTGAGGCATTGGATGGGGTTGCCCAGTAGTATAATATGCCCATAACAGAAGGTTTAGTGTTTGATCGTGTTAGTTCTTGGTACTACTGCAGTCCAAAAAAATGAGTGGAGACCACCGGAATCTGATACATATTGACCAGATGGTGGGATGGAGCTATACATCTAGAACAAAAGGGAGAAAGCCACAGTCTTTCCTTTCTAACTTGTACAGTTCTTGAATAAACCACCTTGTTAGGTAAGACCGAGAGTATTTATTTCTCTAGTAGTGCAATGCAAATAACTATAGACACACTGTAAGCATCAAGATATATTTTGATGTTTACTCTGGAGAAGACAACTATATGGTCACTGACTTGTGAACCAGTTTTTCTTAACTAGTAATGGTGATAGATTGAAGACAAGATTTAATTTTCTTTATTGAGTATGAATGGAGGTTCCAACATAGAGGGTCTTTATAAATTTTAAAAGCTAATGTTGAAGAAATAGGGAATTGATATTTTTTGATGTTCATACCAGTATATAGCAGTTATGGGGCAAGTGACAACCATGTCTGAAAGTATTTCTTCTATTAAATAAGTATCTGTACAGAAAAGCTGTCACTCCAGTATTCTAAAAATAATGGAAAAGATAGTTTATGTTGAAAATTAAAATGGCCTTTTACTAGGTATGTAGTATTTAATTACGAAAACTAATATCTTGAACAGATGAATGCAGATTTGGCTAAGAATAAAAATTCTAGTATTATGATTGATTAGGAAAGTTATCCAATTGCAGTGAAACCTATTTAACTAATTCTATGATTTGCTAAAAATGTTTATTTCAATCAATAGAACTTATTTAAATGTGCTCCAGTGTCACATCCAGAAAATACCATACATCAAGCAGCATGCCTTCCACGCAAACATAAGGTTACCACAAATTGTTATTCAGATGCCCATTAAGAGACAAGCTGGCTGTTTACCTTTGATTAGATAGTTCCCAGGAGCTAACATGAGGATTAAAACTGCTATATCAAATGCTGGAGTGTAAATTCCAAGCCTCCAGCATTCTCTGCATGAAAGATTATTTGCATCCTCTGTAACCTTTTAATCTGCAGCCCAGGAAGTAGTCAATTTAAATTCCCATACAGAAATAAACTGACATTCACTTGCTGTCTGATTTTCTTCTATCTTAGCCTTTGTTTCCTGAAATTACCACCTTCTTTCCTCAGTCACACAGTATAGCATTTCTTGAGATCAAAAAGTCACACACATTCTCCTTAGTCCAACATCTTTGCTTGGTTTTGCTTTAAGTTTAACTTCATTCTGTGCTGTAAAAGAAATAGAGTTGAATGTTGCCATTTTGATTTACTGAGGAAAGGATTAGACTGCACAGGTTAGTTTCTGTCCCCACAGTACAGCATGTGGTGTGGATGAGTTCTTCCCATCGGCAAGACCCCAAAAGCTTAATTTCTCATAGGTGAAGTGCTGTGGGTGTAGAGCAGCCATTGCATGCCCAAAGGATATTTTCCCTAGAAGCAGAAGTTTCTTGCCTCTGAGATGGAATGTGCTCTGCAGCCAAGAGCAAAAGAGAGCATAACTTGCCAGGGCTGAGAGACTGGTATTAAGAATCCTATATGTGATGAAGCAGGTAGTCCATGAAAATACCAAAATGTTCACCTTTCGGGGGGGAAAAAAATGGATTCAAGTTTCAAGATTTCTCAATTTTTAATTTTTTTTCCTCCCTTGATCATGTAACCCCTTCCCCGAGAGGGGAACATTCACATCTTATTCTATCATACCAAGGTTTAAATGTCTGGAAAATGAGAGTAAACATGGAGTGTGATATGTTCTTCAGGGCTGGTTGCTTGTCAGACACTGGAATACGTGAAGGAGATAATTGAGATGGCTAATTCAGAGGGTGGTGGAAACACTGCTGAAGGTAACTGCATTATACCAGCAATTTCCATTAGGCAGTTTGTTGTGTAAAGATCTTCCTAAATGCTACCAATCTAAGATATGAAAGAGTGGTTGCTGCCCTATCAGGGTTGTTGCTTTGTGATCTTTTCACCATTTATAAAGGATAATATTTCCTTCTTGCATAAAGACTTCAGAGGGCATTTATGTATCATTGCTGAGTTTGCTATTAAATGATAACTTGTTAGCTGCAAGGGAAACAAAAGAGAATTGCAATTGTAGAGATGCAGTGAATTGGAAATCCCAAATACTACTTGGTAGTGATAAATACATTGCATGTATTGACAGGTACTACACATGAACTGTTTCCTTGCCTTTGACTTGTGTTTTACACAGCTTCAGACATAGAGTCATGGAATAGTATAGATTGGAAGGGAAGTTAAAGATGACCTAGTTCCAACCCCTCTGCCATAGACATAAATTCACAGACAATGTAACATTTCTAATTAAAAGTGCTCATTATTTCAATTTACCTATACTTTAATAAAAATCTGCCTGAGTTGTGAAATTAAGTAGGAGAGAGAAGTTAGTTTACTGTCAATTAATTTTTAAGACAAGTGAACTAGCATAGTCTTAAACACTTATAGAAGAGCAGGGACACTGAATAACTAACTAGTGAGGTCCCATTTGTTACTGTGAATGTATCTGTAATTAATAGGCAGAATTTAATCTCCCACCTTCTCCATTTGACTTACAAGATTGTGTACTCCAGCCTTGAAAGCACCTTTGAAAAATCAGATCCTCTTCAAAAGAGTCTTTCAGATCCTTATATTTTGTCACTACCTCTCATGCATTTCCCACTTCAGTTGCCATCTGTAGCTATCACATGTCAACAATGTGCTCCTTCTCACCAGGTGCAAAGACCATTACTATTTGTTATTTATTTTCTTAATTACATTGTGCACTTCTAGTTACTCTGCCTCAGGTATCTTAAGCATTAATCACAGTCACTTGTGCTAACCTGAACATGGCTATCCACTTACTCTCTGTCATCAACAAACCAAGATGCACTGATTACATATTTGAAGGCAGACTGGCATGCTGTTTTTTCACTGTGACAGGATTGCTGGGTTTTTTTCAAGCACATACAAACCAGCCTCAATCTTCTGTTCATTTCCTCTACTCAGACATCTTTCACTGTATTAACTTGTTCAGTGAGAATGCAATCAACCATGTTCTTTATAAAACTACTTGCAATCTCTCTGGAATGGCTTTTATTAACACTTTTCAGGTTGATTTTATTTCATTAAACTTGTTTCACAGTTTCTTCTCTGGTAAATAGCAGTCATTCCCTCTATTATTAACTGAAATATTGCTGGAAAGCTTTCAGTTTGTCCTCTGGTTCTGTAGCACTTGCATTCTAAATGGGTTAAGTTTAGGAAAGAGCAGAAGTAGACTTTTCCCTGAGCTGCTTAAGCTGTTGCAATTTTCTGACAGCATTAGGAAGAGGTGACAGGATGACTCATTTCATTATATTGAGTACTGAACAGATGCAGCAGTGAGATGAGATCTACCTATTCAACAGAATTGGGTAGAGTCTTGTGATAGGAGTGTGGGTTTCTTATCTCCACTACCCTCTGGGGAGCTGAAATTGTTCATAGCAGACAGGATGTTTAGCTGCCAGTTCTCACACAAGCATGCACTTGTTATTATGTTAACATCAGCAAACAGTGCTCTAGGCATTGCTATGCCCTGTCACTCCTTCAGCTTTTTACTTGCTGGTCAGCTTTTTAACAGGATGTATTTTAGCAGTTTTCTGGAAACCTTCTGTATTTAACAGTATGCTGCAATATTCCTGAGAGGTCAAGAAGATAGCATGATGCTTCAAGGAAAAAAATGAGAACTTTATATATTGGGGGATAGCAATACGAATGAGCAGAGGTCTGCAACATAACCTTCAAAGAAAGACTGAGTGAATTTGTATTACTGAGGGTAAAAAAACAGAATACTGAACAGTTGAATTAGCAGTCTTCAAGTACATAAAAGGCTGCTTCAGAAAGAAAAAGAATGATCTGTTCTCTCTGTTTGTGGTGAATAGGTAAAGAAAGACTGAGCTAAAGCTGCATTACAAAGATTTGCTTTAAGTCCTAATGTGACTTTGGCATACGTAAGGAAACTAATAATAATCTACTCTGTACTGGCTTGGCCGTTCTAGCCATGTCTAGGGCTTTGTATGCTGGTTCTAAGAAATATGTTACTCTAGCAGTTATTTTTTTTTGATTTTACAAGCTCTCTAAACTCTTAATTGTGGCCCTGTTTTATTAGGTGTCCTGTAAGAACAAAATCAATCCTTACCCTGAAGTGACAATTCAGAGTATTAAAAGACATTACCACTGGGTTTTTTTTGTTTTTGGTAGCACTTAAAAATGTTGGACATGGTTTCAGGTTCTCTGCATAACATTTACTATATATACCTGATCATCACAACTACACAAGAGTATTACAGCTAACAGACCTTCTGCTCTGTACTGGTATAGAATAAAGTCTCTTCAGGTTCTCAAGCAACCATTGTTCATGATGTGGAGGAATGTGGTTCCAAGAATTGGTGAGCCTATTTTGGGCACTGTCTTCCATAAAGCTTATAAGTAATTTATCCTTTTTTTTTTTTTTTTTTTCAGCCCTGCGAAAAACAGCTTGGCTACTCTATATCCATGCAACAAGAATGAGTTTCCATTCTGTTGCCACTCAGAAAGGAAAAGATGCAAATTCAAAAACTACCCAAAGCCACTCAGAATAAGTTGCTTATTAAAATGCTTCTTACCAATTCTTGATACCTGTGTGGTTGTATTTCAGCTAAGTGCTAAAGACCCACAGTGAAAATTGTTCATCTTTGTTTAAAGGGAAATGATTTAATCAGGATAAGTCTTTTGTTTCTGTAAATAAGAAATTTTGTTACATAGGTGATTAAATGAGACTATTGAGTTCTCTAAGGAATTGAGTGAGGAGTCATTATCCTTGAGATATTAAACAAAAAGTCACCATGATTCCTTCCACTTGTTCAGCATCTCACAAAAGTCCTGAAGTACTGAAAGAGACATTCAAAAAGTCCTGCAAGATAGTGGACTACTAAGTGTTTCCCATAATGTGAAGATGCCAACTATATCCAATATGAAGAGGAGAAATGGAGGCTTCTGCCATAATCCTCATCTTTTGTGAATATAATTGATGGGCTTGAATTACAGTTAGAGACAGAAAATAGACATAGGGTAAAACTTTATGGAACTGAAGCACTGAAAATGGACTGACTGCCTAATGTTGCACTAAAGTTGATTGTTTTGAAAGTTTAAAGGAATCGATTAGACTACATTAGTCAGGAACATTGTACGCAGATCATACTCAGAGCTTGAGATGAAATAATTCCATCTGATGCTTTCAGTTCTTTCCTATGATTCTGCATGCTATTGAACCTGAATGCTCATAAGGGCACTTAATTACACTGATTGCAACATTTTCACATGTAGATATTTAATCTCAGGCATGCATATAACAACATTCTCAATCACCCACATGTATGACTGAATTCTCTGAAGTTCTGAAGGTGCACAGCTTGTTTTTCAGTTGTGTACCTGCCACAGATATAGCAGAAAAGAAATACCAACATGCCCTCATACTAGTTTCCTGTCCAACTGCACCAGATGCTCCAGAAGAACTGCTGGACAAAACATTTCAGTTGTCAAGAAAATCTCACAGATGCAGAATGATTTTTCTAGAGTCAAGCAGACCCACTCTGGAACAGCCAGTAAGCCAGAAGCTATCATGGTTGTTAGGATAAACACTGAATAAAAACTGGGTCTTTTATATCCCAGCTGAGTTCCATAATTGTTTGCAATCCATTTGAAAACCTCCAGCAGATGTTCTATAGTGCATTGCATATTCATTATGCTCAAGAAGGCTTCTGTGCTTTGGCATTTGAGGAACTGGGTTGGAGTATGTAAAATGAAGGCTTGGGTCTCTGCTGCAGGCCAGGAAACACAAGTTAAGAAGAGATTTTCCATTTGCTAAGTGAGCACCTGGGTTTTCAAGATGTCAGAATTGACCAATGTCAGATGGGTGAGCAGTTCAGCTTCTCCCTCACTCCCATATCTATTAGGCTGCATTTAGCAGAACCAAAGTTTATTTGCTGTCTTGCCATCTGCTAGATAGTCCAGAGCTGAAGTACTTGTTCTTCTGTTTCCATCCTGTGTAGTACAGGGCATCATTACCAGTGAAGAGACATTGTAGCTTCCCCTTGCTACTCATTTCTCACAGCAAACACATAAGTACATTTGAGACATAAGTGCCATTCTCTCTGCCATTGTTCTCTTGAGAGACTAGTAAAAAGCGTGTGTGTGACCTGTTGAGATAAAAAGATGTGGTACAACTGGTGTATGAGTGCTCAAGTGACCTGGTCTGCATATTATGATTCTCAACACCCTGCATATGCCTAACACATGAAGCTCTTCTGACCGGCTGTCTCCCTCTCAAACGGTAAAAAATGACCCCACTCATGAGGCCAGCTCTCTGAAACTCAAGCCTATGTGTGATGAAATCTTTTGTTCTCTTTGTGGCCCTTCTCAAAGGGTTTACAAACCTCTGCACTAAAACAGTTCTGGAAAACTTCTACTTTCAGAATACCCTACCTTTTCTTTTATGCCTGACTAATTTAAGTAAATTCAGACAGATTGGGAAAATCCTCTTGCTTATGAATAGGACTAAGACATCAAAATGGTTTGGTCTGGCTCAAGCTTATGACAGGTGCTGTAGCAACACTCATAAACCTGGTGTTATTGGCTGTCCTGTTCTAAAATTATGTGCTTTGTATCATCATCCCTTGTCTCTGGAGAGTTCAGGAGCATGCATTGTCATTTTGTAAAACATTAACATAGGCCTATTAAAATGCAAAAGCATCACATTAATATGGGGTGAATCGCCTAATCTGCAGCCTTTAAGGCAGGCAGTGAATTATTCAATACCATGATAGATTTAGCCAGTACAACATGGCAAGCCTCTTATTAGCCCCAGGATAAATTTTGAGAGGTCATTAAGATCAATGTATTCTTTTAATGTATCCCTGTGTGTGTGTGTGAGTGTAGGTGGAAGTGGTAAAAAAATGAAAAAGAAAGTGAAAGTCTTAAGAGGGACAATCAAAGAGCCTTACAGGATGTATTAAAACATGGCTTACACCAGACCCAGCTGAAATAGCCTGGAGGCAAAACTAACTCTCATGTTGTCCTGCTTACAGCAATGATTAGGAGAATGGAATTTCCAGGAAGATGCATAAGCATGAATCCTTGATAACAGAGTGTCATAAACTGATTGTAGAGTCACCAGGTCAAAAAAAAAACAAACCTGTTTCCAGTGTAGCTGCTTCAGACAAAATGGAAATCAAACTCAGTTTCAGCAGTATATGGTCATTATTAAGTAATGCATGTTCTGTATTTGTAAAGAAAAAGGAAGGAAACAAAATATAGCTAGAGTATTTGTATGCTCATTTAATTGTGTGGTTGGTTGCTTCTTTCTTTAATTGCAGATGTGTCTTTCAATCTCTAATTAAAAGTACCACCAACTAAGGTGAACATTTGGTCCTGTAAATTTTGGCCATATATTGCCTGTTCTGTTTGCTTCTAGCACAGAAAGGAGTGCTGTGCTCACAAATGTGTTTAATAAGGTATAGGACCTTCTTGCTCTGCATGTGTAATCAACTTTTGCTATTAAGGCTCTTCTGGGAACTGGTAAATGAGCAGCATATGTAATTTCTTCATTAGCATACCTGTTTACTCCCAAAGTAGATTGGGGCAGGCTTCCTGTCTGGTAAACTATGTTTCTAGACTGGGTCCATCACAGTAGAAACTACTAATCTTATGAAACTCAAGTAAGCCATAGTTGCTCATGAATGTTCTGTCCTCTGTCCATCATCAGAAAAAATATCCTTAGAAAATACTTTTC
>VZTY01011449.1:329074-373304 GCA_013400935.1 Turnix velox
TTTTTACTGCATTCTCATAAAAATGAGCCTTTCAGATTTTAGCCTAAGTATGGGGAGAGCTCAAGAGCATGTGCACTGGAGGTTATCACATTCAGTTCCACTGCAGAGTACTTAAGTTCCTTATAGGACTCAGTTCAATGTACAAAAGTTACATCCTTACCACAGTTTTCTCCTATCTTCCTACAGGTAGAAGTGTACTTGGAAACTACTGCTAAGTCAGTTCATTAACTAGTTCACTAGTTAATATATGTAATAGCATGTAATAGCTCTACACCAATTTCCTGAGGCAATTTTAATGTCCATGTATAATGAAAGATCAGGGTGAATACAGTGTGTGTGTTGAGGAAAGCCTGATGTTTGACCCACAACTGTGGAACTTGAGAAGAATTAGGGACAATAGAATACTACTTATCTTCTAAAAACAATTCTCCCATAAGCACCTGTCCTTTTATGTTTTCTGCTTCTTACTGTACTCATGTTTAGAGCTTTGTAGTGAAGCAGATTTCTTATCAGAACTCTTCATTCAGTGCACTCGTGCTCTTTTTTTTTTTTTTCCCCACATCACTGTTCTAAATTTTCTAGTACCCACAAAGCTGTGATGCCTTTCCCTGGAAAGACTTTGCCTTCACAGATACTGTTTTCATCTGTTGCAGAGGTGTGAAACCTTTTAGAAGGTAGCCATGAAATGTTTTCATATACTTTTAAACTGTGCTCCTGAGGCATTGGAACAACATGACTGGTTTTTTTTATGGCATAAATCACAGAAGTGACATGAAAACAGATGAGTTTATTAAAACAGAGTGAATCACTGATGACATTTAATCCTAATTAAGTCAGGCTACTCAGCTTAATGATTTTGTTCCAGAGGAGGTAACTATTTTGGAATTCATAATGCTTAACACAGATCTTCTAGAACAGGGTATTTTACCTAGGGTGCTGTTATCAGGGTCTGTAATAGCAAATGCTTTCATTTAAATGGCTGTGCCAAGTTAAATCACAGTGAAATTTATCTCAGCCATTTGTTAATGATACCAAAAATGTTTCTATGGTTGAATAAGCAGTTGGGGGTGGGAGGAGAGCAAAGAATATTAACAATGACAAGGGTTATCTATTTGTAGCCTGGAACAAGCCAAAAAGGTAGTTGTCATCCTTACCTGTGAAACTGCTCTATAGTTTTATGTTCAAAAAATAGAGATGAAACATTTATTTCTGTCCTAGTTACAAAAGTACCCCAAATTAAGGAGAAAGTTGCTTGATGCTCTCCAGTGATGTGCTCTATGCATATAAACTCCTATTAAATATTCACCAGTGTTCTGGCTGGCTTTTGCTGCTCTGCTGGGCTGTAGCATTTTTGTCTCTGTGTAGCCAACACACATTTGCAGTTAATTCTGATTGCAGTCTTTGCCTGCAGTTTAATAGTTAAGGGATATTTTGTCATGTAAACTAAATATTGCTCCTGTGACATAGATGCTGTTATACAGGCAACCTTCCTAGAACTTAAATCTAAGACTCCTTCCTTCAGCAGTAATATGACTGGCTGCATGCTGCTCAGGCACTTTAATAGAGAATGCTGTTTATTTCTTCATCGGAGTGTTTAACTAACCCTGTTATCACTAGTGGCAAGCAATGCTCAAAGGGGCCAGTACATGCCTGTATGCCATATCTTCACCTTCTGGGACTTCCAGAAGTCATATCTCCATTTATTTATAGAGTTTGTCCCCCCTCCTGTGTCCTTTCCCTGCTACCCTGCAGTCAGGACAAAGTCGCGACTTCACAAGAAGAAAGATTTTGACCCAAGTCGCCTGCGTAGCTGTTCAGTTCGTGGTTTTATTTTTTGACTTTTTTAGATGTGCGTTGCTGATGGCACTAAATGTAGCAGAAAGCAGAATTATAGGTCTCATAACTTGAAGTGCTTCTTGATGTCTGCACAGGGCAAGAATTTATCTGCATTGTGCCTATCGTCAAAGGACACCCTCTACAATTCTTTCAGGTTCTGAAGTGCTTCCTTGAGTCCTCTTGGCAAAGATATATCTAGTTGGTATGAAGTATATGAAATGCTCTAGGCTAAGCTCTTTTCCAACTATAGATTTCTGGGTGGGGTGCTTGAACATGTTCCTCAGTTCAAGTATTTAGAACCTATCATAATGAATGCTAAGAGTTACAGTTGCATGAATGAAACACACCAATATGTTTTCATGCCCTTTTATCAGTGAGGTTATCATATTTCCTATTTTTATTTGAGCTTTGTCAGTGTCTCAAATTGTTCCTTGTTACTATTGGTGTGTTACAGGGAGCAATTGGCCCTGTACTCCAAAACATGAAGCAATGCACTCAGTATGTTACAAATATTAGGTTCTTAGGCAGTAGTGAACTCTGTACTAAACCAAAACAAGATAAAAGCCTCAAACTAAAATCTGCAACATGATCCCACATGCAAATAAATAAATAACTACTAAAACCTAGATCCATTTCACTGCATCTGTAGCATGCGGATGCAGCTATCACTTTCTTTTGCTTCATGGAGAGTTTTCATCTGCTGTGTCCTTGCTTCACTGTAAAATTGCTCTGGATCTGCCAAATCATACATGCAATATTAAACACCACAGGCGATGGATTCAGGCACAACAAATGTTATGTAAATTGTTGAGATAATTTGAAGTTCTAATCTGTCGCTCAACAAATCTTCTGTGTTTGTTCCTTCAGCTAACTTTGCCACTCACACGGTTCATTTATTGTTTCAACTGGGAACCTATGAACTACAAAACTTTTCTAAAGCCAGCAGGACATCTCTTAGTGGTCAAAAGAATGGACATTTATTTAATTGCAGTGCATAACATTTACATATTCTATTGGATGTAAATGCAGCTCTGTTGCTAGTCTTTTTCCCACACAGAGAAACATACAGTGAAGGGTAATCTTCTAGGTTGATAGTCCAGGAGAGAGGCATAATCATCAGTGGATAACATAGAAATAGCCAAGCTTGTTTACACACAGGGCAATGTTGGCCAGCTGCCAGGAATCCAGGCACTATAGTTGATTTATGAAGATATTTGCACAGTCTTATTATGTAGAATAAATGTTGCTGATATTAGCAATTTTATTGCAAGTAATACCCCTGCAATAAAAAGTCTGTTGTAGATACAGCAGCTGTTGAGAATGCTTAGCTTCACATTTCCCTTTGCATCTCACACGCTGGGTACCTGAGAAACTAGTTGGATGCATGGCTCTAAAGGGCACAGCATGACATCAGATACTATATAAAAACACAAAGGAAAGAAAGAAGTCACAAGACTCTCTCTTCAGGATTTATGATACTATAGAGGCTAGACTGGTTGTTATGTTGAGACTAACATATGATAATACAGGAGGTCTATATTCCAACCTGCTCATTGTTGGGCTGACTATGAAATCAAACCAGTTGCTCAGGGGTTTACCTAGTTGACTGTTGGAAATCCCCAAGATTGGAGACTGCACAGCCTTTGTGAGCAATGTGTTTCCTTTCTTGACTGTCCTCATGAAGGAAAAAGCTATTCCTTACGGCCAGTCTGAACCTCCTTTATTTCAATTTATACTCACTGTGTCTTGTTCTTTTACTCCTTACTGAAGAGCCTGGCTACATTTTCTTGAGCGTAAGTGAAGATGAAGCACTCATATTTACTCAAATTATTTTTTTTTCTTTCTTTCTTTGCAGGAGATTTTTGTTTGTTACAGAGCTCTGATGCAACTTTACTAGGGTAGGCCTTCAGCAGTCAGATCAGTAGAACTGTGTATCTTAATGAATCCTGCAAGACCTAAACTAGATCCGTAATGAGCTGTACACAGTATCCTCCTCTATTTGGATGCTTTGCTGATCACCTTAATCCTAGATGCAACTCCCATGATGCCAGTAGTTATACCTATTATAGAGTATGCTGGTAATATTACAATAGCAGAAACTGGAGGTTTGGAGGAAGAGTATGAGGTTTTTCTGACTTGGAAAATGGCAGTATGGTTGTAATGCAGACAAAACATTTTCTGTGTCTGACTCTGAGTAACATCCTTTTTCAAATATACCATGCTTTGCTATTCCTCTGTGGAGAAGCAAAAGCTCTGAGTAGTACCTGAACACAGGGACCTCTTAGAAGGTCTTGGCATTATGTGTAGAGTACAGTGAACCTTTTAAACATAGGCAAAGACTTCCAGACTTCCCATAAGCTGCTTTTTTTCCAGTGTCTCATGCATCTTTACCTACAAGAAGTTAAAAGTGACATTTTAATTCTCTTTTAATGGAAAAAAACCAAAAATAAACTACTGCAAAGTGTCACTGGCAATCTGGTTTGAACTGAATGCCAAAGACAGGATGGATGTTTTGTCTTTCATATAAAATCAAAAGAAGGATTTTATATTTACTTCTAAGTCAGTAGATGATAAAAAAAAGTGATACTGTTTGAACTATTTGTGGAAATCCCTGTTATTTGTTAGGAGAATAGAGTGAATGGCATGCTCCTTAGCAAAGGTCATGCACTTGTATGTGCTGTCCCCTACTGCTGTGTATTTTAAGAACAAAGCATAATAAGTTTATGCTCAAAGTCTGACCTAATTTTGGAATATAAAGTCAAAATGCTGTCTGTGGAAATAAAAAGGGAAATAGTATGCATAATAGAAAGATCTAACTCTTCATCTTGAAATGCATATTAATTTTTAAAGCAACTTAACCAGTATTTGTTTTTACCCCTCTTACTGCACCGAGGAAGAGCAGTATACATCCTTTTATGCTAATCAGAGAAATGAGGATACAGCAGTTCTGCCCATAGAAAAAACATTTTATTTCTTCTGTGTTTTGAAGGCAGGTGCAAACTAATTTTTTCAGGTTATGGGGCTTCTATTTGTATAGATTTAACAATGTGACACTGAGCTCAGGGCTTGTCCTGAAGAGAAACTAATGGCTTCTTCTTGTCTTGGAGCAAGAAGAACAAGCTCCTGCTTGCTTGTTTGTAGAGATTAACAGTAAAATGAAAACCCCAGGTTTTATTATGATTCTCAGTTCACTAATATACTTATTTTTCCCCTTTGCAGGAGCTGTGTACTGCAGGTTGGTTGCCCACATTGCCATTGAAGAACAAGAGTGAAAAGCCAAACAAGGGAGAAGTTTGTCATTGCAGTCTCACATGAGACAGCAAATGTATACTGCTGCATATACATAAGTGGTAGCTTAACCTATAGCTTGAAAATAAAGTGTTAGAAAGCTAATTAATATGGTTAAAGTAACCTTCCTCTTTTCTGAAAGCAAATCCCAGTGTTCTGTTTCAGTTCATTCTTTCAAAATCGGCCTTGGAGTAACTGAAGTGAGAGAACTCTATAAAGGGCTAGGATAAATGCTGATAAAACTAGCACTTTTGAAAAGAAAAAAAGAGTAATTACCCATTACTTTGGGCAATAAAGTGTGAATCCTTTCTATATCCCCCCACTGTGATTCTTCATAAAACTCAAGAAGAGAGGAAGCCATTGCACACTTAATTACTTTTCTGTAGAATTTCTCTCTTTTCAACCACAATATCTGAGGAGAGAAAGAACTGAAAACAACTCTGCAGCTGGACATTTCATTTTAATTTACGTGTTCCTTAAAATTTCTCACCTGAGGTACCAATCTCCTCAACAGCAAATCTCAGCCTACTGATTCTGGAATTGCTTTGGCAGACTCCTTAGAAGGAATCCATATCCCCTCAGGCACATATGAACTACAGGCTGAAGTAGCTGAGATACTAGAATTAGTGGATTTCATACTTACTAATGTAAGTCAAGGTGGCTGCTACTTGATTTCTTGATGTCAGGGGTGCCTGAGTTAATTCTTTAGGCTCTACTTGTCAATTCTATCCTTTGTACCTGAGTGACATACACACAACCAAAGATCACATCTTGCTTCTGTCTCTTCCACAACTGAATGACTCAGAAGAGCATTTCATGAGAGTGTCTATACTGAATTATTTCCAAGAGTCTCTTCAAATCTTTCTGAAGCAGAAGTCCCACTGCTCCCATCAAGTCCCTCTTGGAGATTTTCATTTCCTTTCCTAAGCCTTCTTGTTGTCATCCTTTCTCCAAATGTCATAAGTTACCAACTTCAAAAATAATTTGGAAAGGCTCTGTCACAAGCTTTTTCCATCAACTTATCTTCTTTAATCCAAATAGCTTTTATTCCCAGTCTTTTCCTAATCTATAACCTTCCCCAGTGATATGTCCCAGCATGACCGAACTACTTCCTTATCTTTCTTCATTTGTCCAATACTTCTATCCATGCCCTAAATGCATTTTAATGCTCCATGTCCTTAAGTACATAAGAGTAATGCCACAATAATTCTACTCTATTTCATCTTGAGTATTGTTACATTATAACCTCTAGCCTTCTTCCACCTTCTGTATGTCCCCATTGTTTCCTGCTGGTCAGAAGTGCAGCCCCCACTGCACAGGATTGTCTCCTGCCTGACAATCAAATTGTTTTTCTCTCACTGAAGCTTCTTGCTTTCCCTTCTGTGATAAAATGCTTCATCCCAACACTTCATGAAGCCAAATCTCTGCTTTTAGTTCCTTTAGTATAGTCATTGCTGCCAACTTGCTGGTCCCTCATGTTTACTTGCTGTTTTGTTATCCCCCAGTGCATGGGTATCTCCTTTTTCTCATACATGTTTTTCCTCAAAGCACGTTCATCAGAGCCATTGTCATTTTTATGCTCTCATCATTTTATTATTATTTATAAGCCCTTTAATGATAGGAGAAAGAGTAGAAAGCAAAAAGGAAATTGATGGGAACATGGAAAGTTGTCACTATCTCTGCATCTCCAAAGGAGTCTTCTGACAACCATTGTTCTTCAGGATAAAGTATGACAAAATTTTTCTTGTAGAGTACTCCAGACAGTAATGGTGTCTCACAAATATTGGTAATAACTCTAACTGGTCCTTTCTTCTAAGTAGTCACTAAGAACTGCCTATGTATAGGAGCTGTATAATCATGCTACTGTCTCAGGGGCCTGCTGTCAATCTCTCCATCTCTATTGTGAGCAGTGGAGAATGTCTATATATTAGTAATGAGCTTTGAGATGGTTGAGATTTTCATCTCCTCACTAAGGAGAAAAAGCCAAAGGAAACACATGTAAGAGATTCTTGTCTGAAGTGAAGACAGGATGCTATTTTCATGCGGTTACAAAACACTCTTTGCTTGGATTGTATAAGAAACCGCTGTGGCATACACAGCCAATGTGGGTAAGAAACAAAGGGGCTACTTATGTGGGACATGAATACTATTTTCTGATCTACTCATACTGCTGGTGGGAACCACAGTTATTCACTTGCTAGGATTCTGCTACTGACTTTAGTAGAAACGAAGCTTGGTCTGCACTTCCCTTTTCAAAAACTGGTCAAGGAAAGTATTAAGGCCTTTCAAAAATGAAGCTCCTTTGTTGAATGAGGCAGTTTACAGAGAATGGCTGAAGAATTAAGTTACTTCCATAAATGTGTTCTCAGCTGTAAGAGACACCACATTATTCAGTGGTTTTCCTCTTTCAGCTTTTAGGATGAGCTGGGGGTTATCTGAAGAGAAGTTCTTTGTTTTACATCTTAATTCCAAGGCAGGGAAATGCATGCCTGCACTTCAACTCAGTGAGGATTCTTACTTGCTTACAAACAGCTTCCCACACCAGTCTGCAACACCAGCAGCTCTCTGGTACAGTGCAGAATATTATATAACCCATTCCGATGGAATATAGATGCAAAAGGATCAAATGTACTTTTAGCAAGGAAGGAACAATCACATAGTGTCTCTGCTACACTGAAATCTTTGAGTTTTGGTAAGAATACTATCAAATTTCAAAGATTTCTTTATTTCAGATAAAGGAGTACTTGAGTTCTCTTTTTTTCTTGGGGGGGTGGGAATGGGTGGCACAGGAAGTAGGTTAGATTTGTTGGTGGTTTTTTGGGGGTCGGGGTAGAGGGGAGGAGTGGTTGGTTCATGGCTTTTTCAGAAGCTGAGTACTACGACCAGGTATTCACACATTTTAACTTAGAAAAAAAAAAAAAGCCTGTTGCTCCACATTCAGTCTGAATTCTCTTTCCCCAAAGATTTAAAACGGAGCAGTGCCAGAAGTATTAGAAGGCTTCTTTCTATGGAACTTCTCTCTTTTTTAACAAAACATACCTCTGAACAGATTAGGGGTACATTTACCTAGACTTGAAGTGTTTTCACCACATTGCTGTCATGGTCATTTGTGCCAATGGAAAATACTCAGTTTTAGCAGCTTTTTTACCCACTCATTGTAGATCTAAACAGCCATACGTGGTGTGGAGAAGCTTTTATGATTCAGTTTACTGATGTTTTCTGCAGCTCATGTTGGTATAGTTTACAACAGAAGTTTCATCACTGCTAGCTTTGATAATATATACTATATCTCATTCAAAAGTGAGGGACAAATACAGATTTGTATATAACTTCTAATGGTAAAAACTGCTTTGCTAGCAAAAGGAGAAAATAATTTTTTTACATTTTTTTTTTACCCTATAAAGCAAAAGATACACAGTTACTTAGGTCTGCAAGTGAGTTTTCTCACGTGTCCCATGTGAAACCTCTTGAGACACTGAACATGAGCTTTTGCCAGTAGGTATTAACATGCTTTGCTTCCCACTCTATGGCAACTATTTCCATTAGAAGCTAATGCTTAAGGGGAGAGAAAGTGAGCGAGACACTGAAGGAGAGCAAATTCCTCTTGAATAACACAGCTTGTTTACAAACCTTCCACAGCCTGAACTAAGCCAACAGGAGGTCTCTAAATTAGCTATTGAAAAATCATTTTGGGATGGTTTGGATTGTGGAATGGAATTGATAATAAAAGTTTCTTGTCTGTACCCTGTGAGCTGATTAGCTCAGGAAGAGTACACACAGTGTTACAATTAGCATTCAAAGCCTATTCATCTATACACTGGCACAGAGAACAGTCTCTGTGGGAGGCTTAACTGGGAGAATTATTCCTTCTATGCTTTTAATAGTTATTTGGGCTTTAAAGGATTCAAAGCCTTTAAAAGAGCCTTGGTCTTCAGGAAATCAATGAAGACTCTAGAAGCTGAAGTCTACGGCAATTGGCAGGACTGAGAGAAACTGCACTATTGCTCTCTATAAAGCCTGACATTTTGCAATGCAAAAGAAATGTTCACTAGTAACATATCTAAACTAATGTCACTAGTAAGAACTCGGCAGCCAAGACAATGAAATGTGTTAAATGTGATGATTCTTCTTGCAATGTCACAGCTGCTAACATAGAGGCAATAATATCCAAGAAATGGAACAAAGGAGTGGTCCTACAGTAAGGCGCCCATTCTCTGCACACATAGTAACAGGCACTTTTAGCCTTGGATTGAAAAAAGAAATTAACATCTAAATGAATGAGGCAGCAGCACAAATCTGTAATTTCCTGAAGTGAACTGGTGCATTAACAACATTCTTGCATGCAGTTTTATCCATACAAAGCCAAAGCTGGAACTTCCTTCTGACCATTCTGTAACTGTCATTACTAGGAAAGATTTACAGAAACCCGAATGATATCTACATTCTTCCCACAACCAAATGCTACTCTGTTTCCCCAGCGTCATCTATGCCTGAGTAACATGCACAAAACAAGCTACCTTTAAACGTAACCTACAGGCAGGCTTGGGGGACTGCCAGTCCCACACGAAATGTTGCACTTTGATTTGTGCATCCTAGGAGCAAAGGTTTTCAAGGACAGCGTCTCCATGTGAGAATAGCTATGGGCCATGTCAGTATTTGACAAGCTTCCCTTCTACAAAAGGAAAGACAAAAGCCTTAATGCTCTGGGGTGAAGTTGACCTAAAAACTCTTATAAACTCCCCAAGTTAATTTGGATTTGGCTTGTCTTTTGATTTCAAAAAGGTCTTGCTTCAGTCTGGTTTTTTTACCACTGCAGTTCTTTGCTCTCCAGCTGTTATTGTCGCATTGCAGGACCCAGAGTGTAGTAAATACCTGTCTCAAGGGTTGAGAATCCATACAGAAAGACCATGCCCTACAACATACAAATGCGGGAGCTAGGAAGTTGATTGGTCAGATAGCTTGTTCTTCTGTTTTTGCAAGACTGCTCCCTCTCTGCATTTCTCTCCACTAGTATTACCATAGTGATATCCTCTTTGATAATCTCTTTCAGACTCCAAATGGTTTCAATATTCAGAAATACTCTTTGAGCTTAGTCTCTTTCTTTGTTAGCTCATTTCCATGTCTCAGCATCTGCTGAGATTGAGTAATTCCCTTCCTTCATTTATATTTATACTTTGAAGGTATTTATAGACTGAAGCTATGGCCCCTTGAGTATCCTTTCTTTTCTCTAGGTTATATTTACAGACCTTTAATAATCATCACTTGTAATTTGTGCTTGCATTCCAATACTTACATACTATTTGTTAGACATTGCATTCCTGCCTTTCCCCACCATGATTTTGCTCTGCGTTATCCCAAAAGTGGTGACACTAGAACTCATTTTACTGTAACCTTGCTAGCTGAAGATGATACAGTCCCAGTAGATATAATACGTAATCTATCAAGACTTGAAAATCATTCCTAAATAGTGGCTATTTTCTTACACTTTTAGAAGTTTCTGCTGTTTCTCCTGTTGCTTGGGACAGAGACCAGCCCCTTCTGTCTGTTAGGTGGACTTCCTGTTGCTTCTGGATTTCTTTTGTGGTGCTATAATGAGAGATAATTAGAAATAGAGGCAGCAATGATTGAAATGTGAAGAATCGTCTGTAAAGCCAGATTCATACCAGCTCTGCTTTTGTAAGGAACTTAATTTTCACTCTGAGCATTCCCAAACTGCTGTAACTGTAAGGCAGTTAGACTTGAAGGTAATAATGATTTGTACTGGTGCAGATTTCCCTGAATCATATGCAAGATCAGTAATATAGGCTCAAAAATCCAGTTCAGTTGCTGTGAAAGCTGTGAATTATTTAATTTACTTGTCTAGTGAGAATCTAGAATTATTAAACTTTTGCCAGCTAATGTGTGTACAATTTTTTTCACAACAAATTTCTCCTCATGTGCAGTTGACTAATTTTTACATGCACATGGTCAGTCATTTTTCTGCCCTCTGACTTATCTTTCTATAGTTTTTTCTCATTTTCCTCTGATGCTTCTCCCAACTCTGCTCTAACTTTGCCTCCAGGTTTCAGACAAGCTTGGATCATATCTTAATACTTATTCTGACCTTAAGATATCTTAAGACTTTTTGTGACAATGTAAGATAGATTTAAAAAACACTATAAACTCCCTATTAGTTAGTGGATTCCTTTTTTTAACTTATCAGAGCAAGCAAAAATGTAACTTGTTCTGAAGTAACCGGGGCTTTCATTTATTTCTGCCTCGTCTTTCCTCTGGTGAGAAGGTATTTTCTTCAGTCATATCAAAAGGAAGACAATGCTGCAATTTCAGATACTGGTGAAGATCCAGCTCTTGTTCTTGCTCTCACCACTCATGAGAAGCACTCACAATTCACAGGACAGCTTCCTCTTGTGTGCAGAGATTCTTCCATCTGTCTGCAGGGCATCATGGTTGAAGCACAGACTGTTTTCAATGTCTTCCTTGGGGAAGAAATCCCGAGGAACTCAGATTACCCACTCTTCCTGAACAGCAGCCTCTGTCACTATTGCCTCAAACTTTTAAAGTAGTCCTAGCAAGCCCAAGAATTTTTCTATTGACGATAGGAAATTTGGAGTATAGGCTAGCTCTTGTGAGATATGTCCTTTTCTCTTTATCACCTGCTCCTGATACTTGTGGAAAGAGCTGAGATTCACCTGGACCCTTACAGAACTGATGATGTGAGATGGCTATTAGAAGTATATTGATCTCTTAAACACACTTTCCAAAGGATAACCTGGGTCACAAGTAGCAAAGGTAGTACAGGCTTGCTGAAAGGTTTATTTGTTTTCTTCTTACTCAAAAGATTTAACCTTTCAGATTAATCAAAAAATATCATCAGCATCAACAAATACCATAGACTCATCTAAAATACTGCAGAAAACAGAGTGAAAGCACTTTATTCCAGCAGAGGTAAGGATGGCACAATGGCAATATCAGTGTGCTCCTGAGCTTGCACATCCCATGCCGTTTCAACTGTTCTGCCTTGTGTCCTTGATTGAGGGTATTGATTAGAAAGCCATAAAAATCCAATGGGGGAAAAAAATAATTTAAAAAATTGGAAATTCAACCAGTTATTTCAGCGATGAATATGCCTGTATGATTAACTCACATTTCATAGGGGAACTGTGAAAGGCTCTTCACATCATCAGATGGAATATTTTACACTACGGTAAGTAGTTTTCATGCATCATCATCAAAGGTTTCTTTTTAGAAGTATAACCTCTTATGTGTGCAAAACCATAATAGGCATAGAGCACAATTTGTGAATANAAAGTATAACCTCTTATGTGTGGCATAGAGCACAATTTGTGAATACATCATTGCTGACAAATCTAAGGGATGTCTGCTGAATTTTGATGCTGTTATTAGAAGCAATAAACTAATGACATAGAATAAGATTATCACTAGATGAGGAAAGAGGGGGTTATCTACCTAGCAGGCCATTTGTCTAATAAATGCTTATTCAGAGTTAAAAATATGTTTCAAAACTTCGGAAAAAATCTTGTAATAAAAGCCTCCAATCTGCCACTGCTTTGTTCATCTCCAGGAATCTAGGATACTGTTGTAAGAATAAGGTGGGGAGATGCTGTGTGAGCTGCTCTGCAATGCCATAATATCTCCGCTTACTTTTGCAGCTAAAAACACAAAGTCCCATTGCCCCCATATTGGTTGTTGAGAAGTGGTAACCTAAACATAGAATAAATGAAGTGTGCTATCACTAAGGGATTTCCAAAAGGGCATCATACCAGTGATTGTAAAAGCAGCATGTGGCAGGCTGACAAAACACACAAATCCTCTTGTTTTATGCTGTTAGAGATTTGACAGGCCCTCTCTTGGGGTGGTTGCTCCTAAGATGCATTAATTCTAGCACTTAAGCTCTTGTGTTCAGTGAAATAGAGGCATGAACTGACCTTTCCAGAAGGAAAAGGTTAATGTTGAAAAACACTGATTTCAGAAATCCATCTTCTCAAGGTAACCCTAGAGTTTATGACTTGCGTAACTAACTTAACAGTGTTGCTGTTCCCTTGAAATATAACTTTCTTTATGAAGTGATCTATGTAGCTGAACAAGTATTCCCACTCATAAATGCTTTGAATTTTAATTGCTTGCTATTTATCTCGTATGTCTTTGTAAGCTAATAACATTGAGGAGATGTTGAGATACATCTGCATCTTAGATGCTGCTGAGATGGCAGCCAGAAAGATATTCTTATAAAACCTTTCTGGTATTTTTTGCCTGTGGTCATTCTGGGAAGAGCCTGACAACACCACAATGCATCAGGAGATGACTATCATAAATGGGCTGACACAATGTCCTTACCCGCTTTGCATCATTTGGAAGGCCAACTCCAATTCCATAACAGCAATGTTAATCAGACAATTGTGTCACATAAGGAACTTGATTTGGGGGCTGAGTAGTAAATCTGAGCAAAGAAGAACTTGGGATCAGTATTAGGACCAATTCTTTACAGGGAATGTATTGAGTAGAAAAGTTTCACCAGAGAAACAGTGAAAACCCCATTGCTTCAATTACTTGAAGTGGCTAGACAGGGCCCTAGAGCAGTGTTGAAGGAAATAATTTTCCATTGACATTTCAAAAGTATTGCAGCAGTTATCTAACAGCTGGTGTTTCTGCTTGGTATCCTCTGAATCTGTGTTTTCTACCAAGCTTGACAGCCAGGTCTCAGGAAAGTGGACTTTGTGACACCTGAAAGAGGTTCCTAAGTGAGCTACTAAGTGACAAGGAAATACTTGATCAAAAGCCTCTGAAGTGGTCCTTATGGCAGATTCGTGTTCTGCATGAAGCAAGACCTGCATTTGCAGGTCCTCCTACTCTTGCATCAGGGAACCTAGCCTACTCCTTTCCAAATGACTATGTAACAGTGGTATGGATGAAGTGTAGACCACTACAGTAGTTACAAAAGTTCACCTGAAATATGAATACTGGAGTATTTAATGATCTGCTTACTGTGGTGCTCTGTTCATTGCTTTACATTCTCTAGCATGTCTAGCTTTAAATGATTGAGGCTAATGATGTTTCCAACCACTTCCATCAGGAGATTATTTTATAGTTCGGTGGAGTACAGGGAGTCACCCCCTGATACCATCTGACTCTTATTTTTTCCTTTGCTCAGCTTCATCTCATTAATTTTACATAAAAAAAATCCTTTACAGCTTTGTGTTCTTACATGCTCTGAATATTTTTAGGATGTTCTCATAGTCCCCAAGTAGCCATTACTGGGAAATATTTTGTTCTTCCTTCTTGCAAGCTACATGCTGCAACTGTGAGCTTGCAATTACCATGAAGATAATAAAAAGTCATTTAAATTAGAACTGATTGGAAAATATAGCCATGAGATATGAAACCAACAGGAATTCTAGACCAAATCCAGTAAAGTTTTTAGGCCATTAGTTTTTGCTGAGATACTGCTGGCATTGGTGTGAATCTGTGACCCTTTAAAATAGCTAAATGCTCACATTAGGACTTGGAATCCCAAATGCTGTGTTGCAAACAAGCCTTTGCATTTACATACATTGAAAGTATTTTTATTTTTTTGAAATATGTCAGAACAGGGAGCTCTGGCTGCAGTATAAATGGATTCAGCCAGTTGCTGCCTTCACCAGTGGCTGTGGGAGGATCACATCTATCCGTGCAGCCGACATTTGGTATGGGCTGGTGCAGTACATATTTCTTCATCTGTAGATCAGTGACCTAATAGAATCTGCCCATTCTAGAATCTTATATTAGCTGCAGCACCATTAATCCCTGCCCCCAGTGATGCTGCAACAGGGCCTAGTTCACCACAGCCCAACCCGTACTCCACCCGGGCCTCTCCCTACCCCTTTCCCCTGATGTCCCCTGGCCTGCTCTGTTCCCTGTCTGGGATGGTGTGATGTGTCCTACAGATCCCCACAGGGAGCTGTCACTGCTCCTAGAGCTGCTAGCTCTTGGTGTGCCTTGATAATTATCTTGTTTTCCTTTTATTAACCTGCCAAAAATGTGTATTAAGATGATGAGCTGTTGAGAGCCAGTGAGATGTGTGTTTGGAGCTGCTCTGCCTTTCCTATCTATCTCCATTGCAGTGATTCATGTCTTCTTTCCTCTCATCATCTGCTTTCTCCTAAAACCCAGATTGGCTGAGTACTGAAAGAAGTACACCCCTGCTGCTTGCACTTCCTTCTGTCTGGCTTTTCATGCCCTCAAGCACAGTAATTCAGACACCTGCTTTCCAGAGTCACTGCGGCAATGCATCTAATCCCAACTGTGGTGTAAAATGCTTTTGTTTCTCTCAAAAATCCTGGAAATACAAACCTATTGGAAGCTCAGTGACAAGGTGCCTAATTTTGCTGTAATTTCTCTCTTTCAAATGAGAGAACATTTTCACTCAGAGACCTCAAGAAAATTCTAATGTGGCACCTCAGGGCATGAAACAAATACTGAACAATGTCTATTTTAGGAGCCTTCAACCTTTTCCAGCCCTGGCTCTGATATTCAGGAAATAACACGCTGCTGCATTGGATGTTGTGTTTTGCTATACTTTGTGTTTCTGTTTTAACATTTTAATTTCCTATTGCTGTTACCAAAGTGACATCAACAGTTCTTTACTCAAGCCAGCATCTCTCACCACATGAGCTATATAGAAAGGATTACTGTGCCAAGTGATGTCAGTGTCCCAAGGTTTTTTGCTGTGTCAGGACATCAACCCTCTCCTTCTTGAAAAGACCTTAAAATAAATGCATTTCCTAATTACCACTTTAGTTCTATGGGACCTGGCAGCACAGACCAACATGATCTTTCTGTATTAGACCTTTCAAATCCTTCAACAATTTCATCACCTTTTCACTGCATGTTGCAAGATGCATTTTGCTTTGCTGCTGTGCTTAAGACTTATTTCTGTAAACTCTGTCTGTATACTAAACATCTTTCCTCCTTTCAGCTTCCTTGGTCTTACCCTCTTTCTACTGGAAAAAAAAATAAAGGAGAAAGTGCCAATTTTTTTTTTTGTTGCAGCATAAAATGAGAGCTTCCTACAAGTGGGAGTGATGGAAACATGAAATGATATCTCTCTTGTCCTGACAGTAACATCCATGAAAACTAAAGTGAGCCTGTGAAAATAATCCCAGGTGCATGTTAAACAAAAAATGCATGGACAAAAATACATCTTCATAATTTGGTTACTGCTGTAGCTTGTTCAATAGTAGGAGTAGTAAGAATATATGTTGTTTGATTTGCATCCTTTGGGGTAGCTATTTGAGACCCCTTTGGTTTCAGTCAGAATCCCAGTGCTATTTCAGTCCACTAGTGAATGAGCAGATGCTTATACTTCTGTCATTGGATGTACTTCAATAATATTTTATTGTCAGAATTTAAATGTGAATGGCCAGAGCATAAGAAACCCAACTGTTTTATTTTTTTATCAGATTTAGAAGTATCATAACAAATATCCAACCTGTATAGTGCTTCTGTGTTAATGGGATTTATCACAAGTGTGATCTGTTTCAGGTGGTTGAATAATATTGCAGAATGGAAATCCTGCATGATGGCAGTAATTACTTGCTCCACCTCTTTGCTAGTTCTTGCGTATTTTTTATCGAGAGTTCATATGGAAAACATGATATTTCTACTTATGTAAGTATCTTCACTTCAATGCTTCAGTGGCAATAACAGCTTCTTTCTATTCTGATCTTAAGGGTATTACTTTCCAATGAGACCAGTGAGTTAAATTGCCTACTGTGACGCAGCTCAAAACTATTATGTTTCCAACCAGTGCATGTGAAGCTTTCTCTTAAAATTATCTCTCTTAACATTATCAATCCTTTAAGGCCAGATGAAGCATCATCTTTGAGATCACTACTTATGGAAAAATTGTTCTGGGGATTTTTGCTGAACAAATTTGAGAATTTTTCAGGTAGTTTTCATTTTATCTAACAGTTATGGATAAACTGGTGATATTCCTCTGGGATGACCAGTACTGTATTGGAGACCATGTGCAGCCAACCTTTTTATTAAAACTTAAAATGGGACCATCAAGAACTTAGAAATTGAAAAGCTGTATTTCTCTCAGATTTTCTAATTAATTACATAATGGACAGATTGAATGAATAAACTGTCTGATGTGGCTGTTAAGTGTTTTTTCCTGAGATTTCTTTTTTGAACTGCAAGAGAAAAGTTATGTAACTACCAAAAAAAAAAAAGTGTCAGGGAGGGAACAACTTAAAGCACTGAAATTATGATTTATAAATTGTTTCACCAGAAGCAATAGTGACTCATACTTTAATTTATTTTACAGACAATAAATCTGAGGTTATTTGGCTCAGGCACAGCTCTTCCCAGGGAAAAAAAAAGAAGGCCAAAAGCCAATTCACAGAAAGACAAGTCTAATACTAAAACTCATGATGACAATCTGACAGCCATTTGGCATCTGCTCTCAGATGGCAGCCAGCTGGCTTCTTATAACAATATATGCACCAGAAACATTGTTAGGAAGAGCCTGCTGGGAAAGGCAATGCAGTACACACATCAATGCAACACCTCCTCTGAAGTTTGCACAAAGCCCCTTAAGTTGGTGCATCACAGCAGCACTGCTCCAGCACTTGTGTCTTTCCTCACAAAATACTCATTGCCAGTACCTGTAGAGGACTAACAGATTAGTGATAAGCACTAATTAGTAATAGCCACCTGTTTTTCTGGTCTCCATCCTATTAACAAACAACAGTTTTATGCAAGGTGGGGCCAACCATTTGACCACAGGAGTAATGTGGCTGTTGGACAAAGGCGTCAGATTGTTGGCTCTTCAGAACTGGAATTGATTTTGTTTACATGGTGCCTAGCAAAATATGAACTCACATGTCATTGTGGTTCATATCACTAGTATAGTTATGTTTAGACCTTCTGCTGGGAGGAGGCAGAAATTTCCATCCCTGGTCTGACAGGCTAAAAAACAACTGGCACACAAAACTGTCTTACTCTGCACTGTCATATTCTCTCTGCCACTTGGACACTTTACAGTCCTCTTCTTGGATCTCAGTGACTACAGTGCTGAAAGTGTGCTAGTGACAATGATGTGTACTTCATATAAAGTATAAGCCATTGTTCCCACTAGGAGTGAAAATGAGAGCAGGGAGAAATGTCTGCCTCTGCAAAGACCTTATTGCATTAAGATGGATATGAAAAGTCTAAACCAGCTGCTGAATGTGTAGGTCTTTTTCTACATCTTGTCTGCACCAGGTTTTTTTCAAGTGGTCTTGTTTTTGGCTCAGAGAACCCCTATTCCATCTCTGTTTCACTGGTAGCTGCCACAGCCACACAATCCATCATCTCAAGTATTTCTACAATCATGAATTCAATGCACGATGCTGAGAGCTTTCCACTTCTGACAATTAACTCGAGACAAGTAAAAGTGGTAAGAGGAGGCATTAAGTTACCCACCTGCAGAAGTCTGGCTCAGATCTGAGTGCTCTTAACAGATAAGTGCATCTGAGGAAGTGCTAATTGCAATGTATTCTGTACAGTCGTTTTGTTGATGCACAAAAGATTGAAGAAATGGGAAGAAAAGGAAAATGCCCCTGTCTTTTGAGACAAAGTGAAAAATATACAGGAATTATGCCCTAGAAGAACACTGGTTATCTGCAGAAAAAAATAATACATTAGAACAGGGCAACGGGCAGAGGACTCGTGGGTGCCTTGAATAGAAATCTCCATCTGTGCTCTGGCTGTGACCCAGGCTGTATGACACAGCTCACATGATACAGTGCCCATTTGGATTATTTATGTAACACCATAGGTGCTATGAGTATTGATTGTAGGAAGATGAAGTGAGCAACCTGAAAGTCTTGTGTTGAGAGTGAGACAGATACAATAACAATTATTAACTGTAAGGTGAAAATACAGGAAAGGCTAGCACTGAAGTAGATGGGAAACAAAGCTCAGGTAAAGAAGCAAATAATGATCAGGGCCATGAAAATGGCATCAGAATTGGTAGAAGAAATTTCTCTAGGTGGAGAAAAGTGGTGCAAAGTTAGGGAGGCAAGGGTGATGACTGAGAATAAGATGGAAAGAACATTGACAATCAGGGTGAACTATGTACTTCTGGCAAGCGAAGTCTCAAAGACTGCGAACATGGAAGAAAACAAGAAACTCTGTCTTAGGGGTGATGTATTGTAATATATCTGTATAATATGCAGCTGATTAAGCAGAAAATATAACATAGGATATGACAGTTTGAGAAGGCATGGGCAAAAAATGGGTGACAAGATAAAGACAAAAGACTGTTTGGATTATATTCAACCAGTGCACTTAATGTCTGGTGTGATGAGAGCTATGCAAGATGGATGGCACTGCTCATCTGGGGTGGATTGGCTCGGAATGAGAAGAGTGCATGCTATGTGCTACATCCCCAGTGTGATAGCTAATGGAGTAGTGAGAAATCCACCCCAGCACTCTCTGCCTATAAAAAGATCATTGCAACACACCTTCACTAGGTTGTATAGATCTCTCAAAAGTGAGTGCAACAGCAACTGCTCAGAAATGGATACAAATTTAGCTGTAACAGGCCTTGATTTAACCAGTTAAACCAAATGATTCCCCGAGGAACAGTATCACCACTGGGCAGTTAATTTTCCTGCACGCATCCAGTTAAATGCCTCACCCATAGATAGGGTGCCATATGATATATAGGATACATCAGGGAGGCTAAATGCTGTGATGCACTGGAAACAATTGGTGTAGTCCAGCATTCTCTCTCCTTCCTGCTGTATTGCAGTGACTTTTTTTTTTCTGCATAGGGAAAGCCATAAAAAGTCTGTTGACAAGATCCCAAAGTTTTTATCAAGGGTAAAGCACATCCTTTGGCTGTTCAAATGCTGCCCCTCTGGGAGGCAGATGAAGGAAGTACAGCCAGGATTGCATGTGGCAGCTCGGGAACATCAGAGGGTGCAGCACAAATGTTCATGACAACCGCTGAACTGGAGCAAAGAATGTTCCCTGATAAGATAGGGAATGATGATTATACCACAGACCCAACGTCAGCTGAAAGGCACAGCATGTTCAAAAGCCTCATTTACCACACAGTTTGGGTCATAAGAAATCAGGAAGGAAATTGTTACATGAGCGTTTCTTCATTGTATTGTTTACAGGATACAAAGGGAAATTTTTGGCCCAATATTTTGGTAGTTCAAAAGGCAGAGCCAGAAGAAGTACTGGCAGCACTGATTCTGGTCACAACAGAGACCTGACTGCCATAGAGGTTAGGTCTTTTTTCATCCCTTCAGTGACAGTTCTGAGGAGCTCCCTTATCAAACTGCTCCAGCTCAGGCCAGCAGAGCTATTCTGGCAGTTTTTATCCACTTACGTACGTAGGGAAGAGCTGAGATGCAACCTTGACCAGCATAACTCAGCTAGGAGCTGCTTCCAAGTACAGAAACAGGTTTCTCACCAGAACCTTGCAGCTATCTGGCTGACATGGTTAAGTGTGAAAGGCTTCTAATGCCCCTCTTTTACACTATAATTGTGCTGCAAGTGGCTTAGGCAGACTTGCCCATGGCTCTTAAGTCTGGATACAAAAGCTGTTACACCCTTACTAGAGTTTATAGGGGAGTACAGCCCAAAATACTGTTTTTCCAGTGTATGTATTTATATGATGGCAGTGGAAAGAGTTACAGAGTGTTGGCCTGATTAAATGTTCTTTATAAGGAGCAAAGAGAGGCTAGTAGCAGTTATCACCATCCTGATATTATATAATGTATTTTGACAGAAAGTTCAGAACAACTGTTGGACCAGGATTAATGAAATAAGGATCAGCATAATTCAAACACTATTTGATTTAGATTTTCAAAAATCAGGATAAACGATTCCTTCAGTAGCCTAATCCTATTTGCTTCATTAAATGCCTACTGCATTGCAGGAAAATGCATTTAGTGGACAAAATTCTTCAAACAGAAGGAAATTACTTTAGTGTTTTGTGAATGAGAAAAAGGCAAAGAAAAACATCATAGAAGCCAAATTATGACGCATTTGTTTTGAATTATTTAAGCAGCTCTATTCATGGTCTGGATTTTTCATTATTTAAAAAAAAATTGTGTGCTACATTAGAAATGGAAAGCTGCTGATATAATTGATGCTTTTATTTCTGAACAAGGATGGTTTACTAATCACTGTTAGCAGCTCTGTGTTCATGGCTTACCTCTCCAAAAAAATGAGCAGAGATTTTAAGGACCTCAGAAAAAGCATCTTGGCTTGATCCTTCAAGTTTTAAGGCCAAGCCATAAGACTATTACGAAGATTTCTTAAAAAAACACAGATAATTGTATTAAGCACTAGCCAAGAGCTGAAACAGCTTTGTACCTTATTTCTTTCAGCTAAGCAAAAGCTGAATTTTAAAAGCAAGATCATCCCTAAGATGGTCTCATTGCTTCAGTGACTTACTAATTGTATTAAGTTCAGAGCTGTGGTGATTTAGCTAGAACTTTTTGGTGAGCAAAGATCACTCACTAATTCAGCCAATTCTTCTTGCTGAGACTTCACTGTTATGTCTTGGCCCTTCTAATAGATGCACCTCTGTGAAATAAGTAAATTTTAATCTCTATAGTACACGCCAGGTTAGGCCTGATCCTTCTTTCTTCCTAAAGCACAGTTTATTCTGTATAATTTTTTTGGGGAATAATTGTTACATGTGCTGTAAGGTGCTTTAAGCTATACAAAGAAGGAGATGGTGTTTGCCCTTAATATTGCACATGCGAATGCCTGGTTATTTGGGACTAAATTAAATGATCCAAATAAATTTCTTCTTAAATTATTTTTACACTAATTCATGAAGTAGTAGAATAACAAATTAAACACAAATCTTAAGAGTTCTAGGTTATTCTGTTGAGTGCTCCTCCATCCTTTCTTTTCTGCCTTATCAGACTCGGACAAGTAGAAAATGAAGAGAAGCTGAAAAGCCATCTGGGAAGAACTGCAAATGGACTATTACTGCTCTCTGTTGTCACTGGCACTGATTAGATTTCCTGAAGAAATACTCCACAGACCTTGTGAACTGAGCTTGCTCTCTTCCTGAGATGCTTCTAAATCAAGATATGTGAATTTAAATCAGAACTTGTCTATCTCCAGAATATAGATCTAGGAATTTGTCTTCATCAATCCAGTTAAACTAATCCATAACTGAGGATCCTCAGTTGATCACAAAGAAAACACAGCAATTGAAATCATACTTAATCTTGAATAGCCAATGCTATATCATGTTTCTGATGAACACATTCCAGAGTTGCAGCTAGACTGAAATTACTTCATAATTATTTTTTGTAACTTTTTTATAGTTATTTGTCAGACAGGGAAAGCATTGAAGCCAAATTTTTAATCATGAAATCTTTCAACTTATTTGCCTCCTCTGTTTCAATCAAAGCCTTCTGTCTCTTGGCTCTGAGACCCAAGCAGCTGCAGTGGCTATAGGTGCACCAGAAGTTTCCTGGGAAAGTAGGAGAAGGAATTCAGCCTCAGCCCAGGTTTGTTTTTAAAATTAAATCCATCAGAGTAAGCAGTGACCTCATATCCTTTTTTCTTGGACTATGACTTTCCTCTGAGATTAATAAATTAAACAAGGACCATGCAAGAACTTCTGTGGTATTTTCATGTTGACTTCTACGTTATTCAGGGAGACAGATGCATATAGTCTGATATGAGGCACTAAGCTCAGTGAACATTTCTCAGTTCAAAAACTTCACCCTCCTTTCAGCAAAATACTTCAAAAAGAAGAAAGAAAGAGCAATTGCCTTCTATGGCAAACTTAGCAAATATTTTTGATACTCAGGGCATTTTCTTTCATGCACATCAAAGGGAAATATCACTCTTCATTAAATATATGAATTAACTTATCACAGGATCTAATTTTGATTCCAGCAAAAAACATACTTACTTTTTTGTTCTACAGCTGCATAAAGTCTGACAACTCACTGAGCAGACAGTGTTGTGGAGAAATCAAGATCAGTTTTGCAAAGCCTGTCAATCATTTAAAAAATCAGGCTCTATTTAGATAGAAAAAGACTGTCTTTGAACTATATTGTACATTGTGTGTTTTAGCCTTGGGCAAAGCCTGAAATATGTGAGAAAAATAAACACCATAGCCAACAATTTCTAACTATATATTATGAGCCCCAAAGAAGGTCATTTAATCGATTGGTTCATTCTCTGAAGTGGTTATCTCATTTTCAGCAGGAGCTTCAAGATTTTCATGTGAGCAGGAGGGAGATCTTGTTCCTGTATGTGCTTAAAGGGGGAATTTAGCCTTGACCACCCCAGGCTAAAGGACACTTTTTTTAAAGGGTGGGAGAGGAAGAAAGAGGAACAGACTAGGTCTTATTCCAGAACTTGAAGCTTACACATTAATTGTCCTATGACAAAAAGGACAGTGACCACTGTGGAAAATAATCTGACACTTGCTTAACTCACTCAAACTCCATCTAATTTCTGTGCAAGTCTGTTGCTGGTGTCTCTGTCCAAGTAAAGCAAAAAATCTGATCTGTATGAATGGTAATCTTCTGATAAAGTATTTGATTGAGACTCAGGAGGACTGGATTAATCTCCAGTGTCTGTTGTAACCTGTGTGGACTTGTGTACATCCCTCTCAAATTCACATTCTTAATGTTGCAATGGGGAAATAACATAATGGTATGGTGTGAGATAAAGTCAATATTTGTGTGGTGACGGGGCTTAAAAAATACAGAACAGCAAAAACAGCACCACCTCCAGAATCTAAAATTAACCAAACCACGTCATAGAAGAGCTGCTTAAATAGCAGGGTTTTTTCTGAGTTTTCATCCTTTCTGTCAAAACAAGAAAGACTGAAGTTTGTTCTATTCATTTACATTTGATTTATCCCAGCTTGAACTGCACTGAGGAATGCTTGCCATAGGTCAATAAAAAGTTCTGGTAACATGCTTGGGTCACTAACTGAATGTAGATCACTGATTCTAGAGTGAGAATCATTGCTTTTAAAATGCACTCTGTGGTAAAAATGAGGCAGGGAAATATATGCCCACTTGAACTTCACACAAGGGCTCATATTTTGCAAGTAAGAGTTTCCAGTGCATCTGTTGGAGTCTGTAAAGGGAAATGTAGTTGGTCTCCCTAAGTGAGTTCAGGTTTTAATTCTCATCTCTTTCCTTGACTTTGAGGTTTGGAAGGATTAAGTTTAAAGATTTTGTTTTACCCTAAAGTATTTAAAATCCACTTGTAGGTCCATGAAATGAAAACTACTGTCATATTGTTTCCTTTCCATTTTGGCAAAAGAAGTTTTTCTCATATTCTTCTCTGCAGAATGTGCACAATTATTGTGGTCAAGTCATCTGACTGATTCTAAAGATTCAGTCACTCTCTCCAAGGTCCTAGTAAATGGCAACAGCTAGTAACCAGCAGTAACAGCTCTCAGTTGTTCTGTTTCTGTCCCTTTTTTCTTTCCAGAAAGCTCAAGGCATGATTAAATTCTCATTTGCAGAACTGCTAGAATTGTTGGAATATGTTATCAAAAATAATGGGTTGCTGAAACAGAGGAGCTCTCTATGTTTCATATCAAGAGACAGGGGAAAGCCCTCACCAATGTTCACCTTTGCATAACACCTCCCAGACAGCTTCTCCTTTTAAACTGATACATTCTTCTGCTCTAGTGCTTTCCACCAAAACTGTATTTCTTATCCTGCTGTTGCTCATACTGCCCATATTTGTGTTGCCTTCCCTCCCTCTTCATGATTCCCTTGTGCAATGGCCTTCTGTTGCTGCCCAGGCTCTTCAATCTGAAGGCTCCAGCGCCTGGTGACTTTCCCTTGTCCCAGCACTTTTCCATTCTGCACAAGTGGGTAGCAGCTGCCCAAGGTTTTGAGGGTAGGTTTTGCACAGACAAAGCCTAAGATGAAGGTACCAACTATATTTAACATGGATGACAGCACTAGGAGCCAGGGGGCAGGGTGGACTGTGATCACCCTGGGAAACATGTCTGATGACAGTTCATGGAGATAGGCCTGGGATCCCTGGTTACAGTGTTGTCCCCAGGGAGAAACAGACATGCCTTGGGGACCACAAATTGAGAGCAGCCTGAAATCTCCCTATGGGGTGGCAATGTAATGTCTACTAAGGCCCTGGTGCCAGGGTTCAGGAAGCCCTAAGCATCCCTTCAGAGTTTCCTTTGTCATCAGGTTGAGACAAGGATAAGCTTAACAAGGATAAGCCAGTAATTGTTTTGACTGAGTGTCTGAGCTGGAATTCTTGGAGTGAAATTATTGTTTTTCTCTGCAGCTTCTTACAAGCTTGATTATTCCACTGGAGACATTTTGAGACCAATCTCATGAACATATTTTGAGCTTATTAAAAGTCTGACTTAAACCTGGCACATAAAAGCAGCAATCAATGAAAACCTGGCACGGGTACACTGAACCGCATTGTGCTGGCCATAATATTGATATTTGCTGAATATTTACAGCATTAAAGCAACAGATCATTTAAAAAGAACAAGTTGGAAAGAAGCTTACACTGAAAGAAGTAAGTAAATTATATCAAATACCATATGAGCTTTGATGCAGGTTAAGTAAAGAATAAAATCCAGACAGAGCTTTTTTGATAGATGATCTGCGTGAGAAGTTCTGTATGGAAGTTAGAGAATTAACATAGATTTTGGTAGCATAATTTTTTTTTTCTTTTTCTCAAAGAGGAGTTTTTCAGAAGGCAAAGGGATTCAGAACTGTGTTTAGCAAGGCTGCACAAGAGGTTAGCATGGTTTTGCTGTTCACGTGCTACATTTCATCCTGTGGATGAATTCAAGCCTGTGTCTGGAATGTGATTTGACTGCTGTGTGTCATAAAACAGGATACAAGATGTTTTGGCAGGAGGAAAATGGAAGAATAAATTGGTTTTTGAGGAAGTATGGCTTTCCTCATTGGCAAGGACTCAATCTGTTCTCAGGAACAGAGTGCAGAGAAAACCTTTTCCCCCAGCTCTGATAACAGTGATAAACTGTAGGGTAATTTAAATAGGCAAATTAATACGGAGGTTTGTCAACAAAATTTAACCAAAGCTTTTCTATGGTATTTTTGTTATTTTACATATATAATTTCTACCTAGGTGAGGAAAATACCCCTTAAAAGTCTTCCCTTATGTAAGCGTTGAGAGGAAACTCACCTGAAATTGCAAACATTTAAAATGTTACAGTCAGCACTTACAACTTCCACTTTCCAAATGCCTTTTGTATGCATATGTAAAGTGCACTATAAACAGCAAGCAACTGAACTCCATACATGTGCCTTGGATAAAGTATCAGCTTTCCCAGACAGGGAAGCAAAAAGTCATGGAGCAAATAAACAACTTTCTCAGAATCAGTCAGTCAGTCAGTGGCAGTTGGGAATAAAGCCTGGGGTTTGCAGTTTTCAAGCCCTTCTTTCAACCATGGTGCAGAGATTAAGTGAAAAGCTAACCTCATTTTTCAGGAGTCACACTGGAAAACATTTTCTTGAAGTTCATCTGGTGCCTATCTAATGCATAAAAAGTAGTGAGAGGGTAATTTATAATGAACACAAGACCTGAAAGCTTCCACCCTGACAGTGCCTTCGTGTGCAACCTTACACAAATGACTCATTAAAACCAACCCATGCTTCAGTCTCTGAAAACATTAGAGTGAGTTAATTGTTTTCATCAGCCTCAGAGGGTCAATGACATTTGAGCTGGTTGCTTATTGGCATATTTGGAGTATTTATATACTCTGCAGTAAGCAACATTTTCATATTGCTTCTACTGGGCTCCATTTTAAGTGACCTGTAGAGATGGAAGTAAAACCCTTGCTCATAAAGCAGTGAGGTTCAGTTCACACAACCCTGAGTGAAAAACTTCCCTGTTTTTCCTTTTGCAGATGGAAGGATCTGGCTGCGGGTTAGAAGCCTGAGCATGGGGAGCTGGAGGAGAAGAAACTATGCTCATTTCACTCACCAATCAAAAATAATCACAAAAGGACGAAATTACTAGATCAGTCACTACCATGACAGTGTACCCAAACACACGTTGAGGAATAGCTAAATAATGTATTTAAGGGAATGTACCTGGCATGGGCACTTGGTAACAAAAGGATGGGCAATTTGAAACACTCAGATAAATGGATTCCTCTGGCCTTTGTTCTGGGAATCTAAGTAATAATAGCAATAGCAGACAGTGTTTTTCACTACAGGAGGTGTCCATTTGATTCTTTCAGCCGCTGACAACTCTTAGGTGATTTCTGTTGTTACATTTTTTCTAATCCTATTTGAGTACCTGTTTTTTATGACATTAATGGCTCACAAGCTCTGAGAGACTTATTTAAGATGCAGGAAGAAGGATGTATCTGACAGACACATCTGTGTTCTGCAGTCTAAAATTACCTCCTGTTGTGACAGAGAAAGGCAGAAAGAAGTGGCTAGAGTACACTTGAGCTGCTAACGAGCTGCTTTGTAACCTTGCCCCTGGCATTTACTAGTTGCCATTTAAAAGGCAACTTTTACGGAGCTGTTGTTGGGCTGCACTGTGATATTTCCTATTTTAAGTGGGGCTGTCAAGAACTACATGGTTTAAGAACTCTTGTTTTTTTCTTAAACGATGCTTCACCTGTAATAAAACAATTCTGCTATCCATCTGCTATCTGTTACAACTGTACTGGAAATGTTCCTAATAGCAAACTCTTTTCCAGGGCAACAAATTCATATTTGAGTTTATTTCCCCTGTATGTGAGACACTGACAGCACTGACTAAAAATGAGCATTGTATTACACAGGAATTGCAATGGCCTCGCTATCTTTCAGCCACTTATCATAAGTTTCTGTAGAAGACAGGGAAATGGGGGCAATTTTCACCAAAATATTAGAATCACAGAAGGGTTTGGTTGGAAGGGACCTTGAAGATCATCTCATTCCAACCCCCCTGCCATGGGCAGGGACACCTCCCACCAGGTCCCACTGTGGCAGGAGAGAAGTGTTTGTTCCCAGCAGGACCAAAAGGGTCCTACATGCTGTCCTACAGCCAGCATGTTCAAGCAGAGCCAAGAAGCATCTGCAGCTCTTTGAGAACCTCTTGATATATCTCAAGATGTCCCAAAGAGGTAAGAGAAGACAAATTCCCCACCTCACGAGGGATATTTCCCATCACATCTTCCCCAGGATCATCCAAGAGCTGCCTCTGCATTTTGATGAACTGGTTTGGAAGGCTTGCAGTGTATCCTGGAATTCCATGCTCTGAAACAAAACTCTGTGAGCTCTGCACCAGACAAATGTATAGTGAGACCCAGCTGAATAATGCCTAATTCCTGCTCAAATCTATAATGGATGAGGATCTAAATGTTCCTACAAAGCTGGGCCCAACTGGCAGGTCATGATGAGGAAGCAGCTTGTGGGGTGGATGCTCTAGCATGGCTTGTTCATCAGTACCCAATACATATTTTTCAGACTGAAAGCTACAAAAGGTATAAAAGGCTTCTTTTGAATGTATATTTCACAATATTCTGTCCCTGTTAAAGGGCTATGAAACAGGAAGGTCAGAAGATTCTTGTTTTTTCCAGCTATCTTCAGACTGAAAACTGAGGTTGCTGCAGGGATTGTAACACACGCAAGGTAGAGTTCCCTTGGCTGGCTTAGACAGCAACAGCTGTCCATCCTTGGTGGAATGACACCAGAGCTGCAGTGGAAGCGTATATGAAATTAGATGTGGCCCATTTGATGAAAGCTCATTTTGATCACCTGCCAGAGCCACTGGCAATAGATCATCAGGATATCAGTCTCCTCTGCAGTAAAGGTACAGGATTTGCAGAGAGATTCTCCCACTGCCATACTGACTTATGAACTTATTCTGACAAATTGGTACATCCTTCTTTTACTGTGAGCAGGTACAGGTTATTAAGGCTGCACCAAACTCAAAGCTTTTAGAAGAAAAATGCCAAATGTCAAACTTGTGCAGCTAGACCAATACTTAGAAGCTCTGAATAATTTAGAAGAAAATAATAAACTCAACAGCCTAGAATGTATTTTTTTTTCTCTTCTAATGGTCAGACCTTTACAATTCTCTGTTAGGTCAATACAAACGTGATGGGTGTCTGACACTTATGCTATTCTTTTCATGCAACAAGTAATCCTTGTGCTGCCCTCTGAGGATGCTATTTGGGTGCTATCACAGGACTGTCAAAGCATTTCCAGAGCACATTGATCAAATTTCAATAACCCAGCATACTGCACCCAGATATATGGCTGCATTTGAAACAGAATAGCAAAATAGGCTCAGGTGCATTCATTTTTAATGGCATCTGATTAATTTATTCAGATCATAGACATATGCAGTCAGCACACAGAACTAAATCAGATCCAAGTTACTGAAGAATCCAGATTACTGAAGAAGAGGAAAGAAAAACTGTTAACAAGGAGGGAGGAGGTGAAAATATTGCTTAGGAGACAAATGCAATGGTTACAATGAATTCTACTAGCAGCTGATCTGGACCATGAAATGTTACAAACTGATGTAACAGAACTGATGGCTGCAATGTTTATTTAAACAACAGCCCAAGCAGAGCAACAGGTAGCTCTGTTGGTCAGTTGGAATACCCCAGCCTGTCACCAGCTTCTTAATGGGTAGAATCTCAGCAGTCCATTTCCCACTGCAATATTTTCAGTATCTATAAGCAGATCAGCTCTTCAGATTGCACTACCTTATACACATCTGGGGGATGCTGGTCCAGTCAGAAGAAGAGAGCAAAACAGTAATGTCCAAATATTGAATAGCAACTTCTGAAGTGGGTAACATGGTTCCTCTCTCTTCCCCTAATAATTATTCATTGGAAGTTCCACGTAATGTATTTGCCAGAAATAGATAAAATTTTGTAATAGTTCACCTGTCCTTGGCAAATGCCTTGCCTCTTCCAGGCAGTCTTTTTTTTCAATTACATTTTGTTAATTGCAAAAATACTAGCTAGGAAGACACAGTAGTTTACTGGGTGGATTGAATACAGCCTAACAAGCTCCAGTGTTTTGGTCATGTAATTTGAAGAAGGGTTTAAGAAGTAGCTGGGTAATATGCAAGTAACAAACCCTGTAATTTTTAGGACACAAAAGCCCCATTGTAGCCTTTAGGATACCAAGTTCTTCCAGGGTAAGTTCCAAGTGGAAGGGAAAGAGTGGGAAACTTTCCTTTTTGGGATACATAGAATTTCCTCTTTTACATTTCTTATTACATTTGGGGTAATTGAATTAGATGGGTGCTCTGTTTTCTTCCATAATTATCCCATCCCAAAATTGAGATAAACTACAGGCTTTAGGCCTCATAGTTAGTCCCCTTGGAAACCAGATTATTTCCTTTTAAAGTAGAGCACACCAATTATTCTCTAAATAGTTTCAACTATTCTGCCTACCCACATAGCAACAAAAGATGTATTATCCACTCTATCATGTACAGTTGAACTTCATCCTTAAAGTATACTGGCAGATCTGTATGGAGGACACATGAAATAGTCTCCTTCAGCCACATAATTAAGCAGTCTGGAAGTGGTGGTGAGTCATGTATTTGGTATATGAGTATTGCGCAGCACAGCTTCATTTTAGGCCACTTTTCAAAGCTCTCATATTCTCAGTGGTCATCACAGAGTATTCACAACTGGTAATTCAGCCTTCTCCATAAAGGACCTTAGTATTAAAGAAAGCAGAAATAATTCACCTGACAGTAAGAATCAGATCTCTACAGCCATTTCGGTTTTGACAACCACTGACTTCAGAGTTACTTGGATATTTCAAAGCCTGTGGGAAAATTTGTGTCAGAGATTTTTCAAGATGAATACAGACAGATGAGTACCGCTCAGGCAGGGAATTGCTTTGTCTTGGAAGAATGGGTTTGATTTTCTGTGCAGACTACAGTAGTGCAAAGCTGTGTGAAATTTTATCTGGTTTTTTTATCCTTAAACGTCAGGCAGCAGTTACATATAACTAGATCTTCTGTTTATGTATCCACACTTGAGTTACCGGTGGACAAACACATGATTCCTCCTGATAGTGATGGTTTAGATATTTAAAAATACTTTGATCGGTGTTGGTTACCATATTGTGAGACACCTCCTTCAACATTAAAAGTACCTCAATATTTTTTTAGCTTGCAGAGGTATTCATTACATTAGGCATTGTAGACCAACATGGAAAACATTGCCCTACCCCAGAAACTGACAATCTAATGTCTAAAGATTTCTGTCTTGTGTGCTTTCAAAACAATAACATAAGTGCTAGGATTGAACATGTACAATTTTATCTTATATGGAAAGTCTTTCAGTTTTCCATATAAAACACACTTTTGTTAGTGGTTTTGCCTTCCTTTGGAAGGCTGTTTGGATATCAAGTGACATATCAAAGGTAGAATGAGCTGTGTTTACAAGACCATATCTCTACATTTCCTTCTCTTACTAACGGGTTAAAGGTGTCTAGTTGGAATTGCAAAGGGTAAGATAATGCTATATTTTTAAGAAAAATTCCACTGGGTCTATGTCAAGCTGCAACTTGTTAGATCTGGACCAACAGGACTCAGTAAAGTTTGGGTTCTGATTTGGCAGTCCTGTTTCTTCCAGCTCTATTTAAGCCGTATTCAAGAAACACTTGTGAACTCTTCTGTTCCCACTGAAATTGAGGTACAAATAAGTAAGCCTGGGGGTGGGAAACAGGCTTCCCAAGCTGAAAACAAAGTTCTCAAAGCTTTTTCCAGAGCCTGCCAGATGTGTTAAGGGGAAAAAATGCATTGATTGTTCACCTCCAGGGATATCCATACACAACAAGTCTCTTTCTCTTTGGAGTACTTATTTCTAGTAAGACATAGTTATCTGGTTTTGAGTGCTGTCAGCATTGCAGCATGTATCTTTGGTTTTAACTACTGTCAGCAATGCAGCGTCTTTAGCTTTCCAGATCTTTTTACTGTTCCAATTCTATGATGAACAAGATGTACAGAGCTAATCTCATGGAAGATCTTTAATTGCACAGAATAGACTGCATCCCTCCTCAGTAATTTTCATATTCAGGGGACAATTAATTCATCTGGCTGCTTCTCTGGCCCCAGTGACATTCATCTTTTCCAGGTGAACTACTGTAGCTACCATGCTAAAGTAGCTTACTAAACCCCATCAAAAGAGCTCAATTAGAGAAATGTGGTTAAAATGGCAAATGCAGAAGTGAGAGAGAACACGTTTGTGTGTGAATACAACATTATACATCAGAGGCAGACAAAAGACTGAGGTGATAATTGCCTGTCTAAAAACCTGGCAAATATTTTAATGCAGCCTGTGCCCTCATGTGGCACTGTCTGCCTCACTCAATGACAAGTATTGCTCACTGATTTGTTTCAGCCATGTTCCCTTGGCTGCTTTCTTCTAGTCATTTGAAACCTAGCTAATATGAGAAGAAAAGGGCAGTTTATTTGGAAGAATGTATTACCTTCAACGAATACCCAGGTATTCTGTTAACCAAACCTGGTGCTCTCCTTCTATCCTTACCATTCCCAAAAGCTATTTGAGTTGATTTTAAGCAGTTTTGTCTCTTTGTGATGTGTTGATTTTTCTTATGTTCCTCTCTACCATGTTTCAAGGCACTATAAATGTCCCCAGGGTAATTGTGATATTACCAGAGGTTCTTGCTATTGAGCTTCTTCCTTTTAATTACCTCTGAAAATCCTTGCCCACACTTCTGAAAATGGTTTCCTACATATACATGTGGCAACATATATTTTTGCCTGGCAGACAGCTTCAGAGGGGAATCTCAGCTTTTTGGAGCACATTAAATGGCATTCAAACTAACTATGTGTTATGAGACATAAAAAGCTACCTTAATTAAATTTTCTATTAACCACGGGGAAGGCAAAATAGTATTATGAAGGAGGATGAAAATACAGTAACTCCTGGGCTAAGTACCTATTTTCTAATTAATTAGAGTAACTATTCTTCCTTCAGAATCTTCACTTTGGAAAGTGCTGTTTGGAATAGGATTTAGCAGTGTATCAGTCATTTTACCCCAGGAAACCAGTTGCTGGTTAGAAGGCACTGCTCTAAGGCACCAGTTTTCAACTTCCCTGAATCCCAGAGCTGTTTGTTCTTCTTTAGGTAGAACATGTACTGTCAGCTTGTGGAACATGGGCCCTATTATCCAAATTTTCTTTTCTATCTAGCAGTCATAACACTCTTCAAGGTCTTGAGTGGTTTGGTTGTTTTCTTTCCCCCATCTCAGGCAGAGAATGGATGAACCAGATATTTCTTAGATAGTGCAGGACATGAAAGATGTCCTTGGAAGTGCCGAGGGAGAGTAAATTTTGTGGTATGTCTGCTTAGGATGAAAATCTTTTAGGTGGCTGCATGTGTCTTGTGACATTCCCTGAGCACACTGCAGTGGGAAAAGAGCAAGGCAGAGATGTGAAATTTTCTCATGCTTGTTAGTCAGAAGTTTGTGAGCAGAAGCATACGATGGGCAAATTCCATTTTGATATTAAGACTACACTATGATGCAGGGAAGAAGATGCACACTGATAACAAAGGTGGTTTCCAGTTAAATACACTGAAATACTGATGGGCATAGGACACATAAATTTGGCTTAAATGTTATCTATCAAAAAATTAGATGTATTAAAAGTATTCACAAATTAGCACCAAAATCAAATTGTTTTAGCAAGTCCCTACTCCCCTCATTTAATTTCAAAACATCCTTTTTTTTTTGTTTGAAATTAGTGTTTTACTTAGACACTTTAAATATTAAGGAAAAAACCTGAATTTCTGGAAAACACACCATGAAAAATCAAACATAAGGACTTTAAACTTAAAATCCTTTTCCAGAGAATGGAAACAGACAAGAAAAACAACAATGCTTCAACTTCAGTTTTGGTTATTTTCTGCCTTTTCTATTCAACCATAGTACAACTTCCAGGAGCAGAAGAGCTGAACCAGGAAGTCTGTGATAGTGGAGTGTGAAAAGGTTAGCTTAAAACACTTAAAACCTTAAGCACTGACAGCAGTATAAGCATGTCACAATGGGAGTCTATAACTAATTTACACTGCTGTATTTTACCCAGCTTGGCTCAAGTTAGCTTAGCTGTATCTACGGGTTTTTGGAGGCTGTTGAGTAAATACTGCACAGTCAGTCAGGTGCCAATTGCTTTGGATTACTTGATTCCAGGATCAAAAAATATTTACTCTTTCTTTTCTCCACATAATGAAAAAGCCTCTTACTTTCTCCTGCATAAATTTGATCCATTTCCAACAGTTCCCCTATTCCTACTAAGAATAATTCTAATTAATTCTCCTTTTCATCTTAGCCTGCCAGTTTAGTCGTCTGAGCACAGAGAGAGAGATCTCTTTATGAAATGTCTAACACATTTAGTGTCTTCAGACTAAATATTTCTTGAAGACATACTAAAAGAAAAGCTTTTCTTATCCAATATTTTGGTTTACCTCCTGGTGAGCTATATCTCATAGACTTGCACATACCTTAAAGGCATTGCTTTAGTTCTTTCACTTCACTTGCCCTCCCTGTGATCTGATGTCTGTTACATATAAATGATTAAATAAAACAGGAGTATTTTTTATGTACTTTAAGTTAGAATAATGGGGGAACAGTACAGGACAAGATATTCATGGATGGGGTAATACCAGCTATTCCTAAAACCTCCAATGCAGCTACACTTATAACACCAACTTGCTTGAGGACTTCAATACCTCTGGCAAAGACAAACCCAAGAGCTTCCAAGGGAAGCTACTCCAGCACTTCATTTGTCACTCCTAGAAAATCTGTTTTGCCAGTGCCTGACTTGCATGTTCCTACAGCTTAAGCAGAATATTTCTTGTCTCACCTAAGAAGAAAATACAGAAGCCACTTCCTTTGTAGCAGGAAGTCTTTCATGCACTTTGAAGTTATGATCTGCCCTTTGCATTTTTCTCAAGGATAGAGTCCCAGGTTAGCCAGACTTTGGCCCCAAGTCCTAAACTGTATTCATTCACTCAAGAAAAACACTTGCAGTCAAACAGAATTTGGAGGAGCTCCAGTCTGAGGCTTTAGTTCTGTTTTTCCATGGAAGCCAGACTTTGCTGGAGTGATGATTTATTCCTGCAGGTACCCCATCTCAGCAAAGAGTTGCTCAGATATTAAGATAGAGAGCTCTTGCATTGCAGGCCATTCTGGTGTCCCTGAGACAGTCACTAGCTGTAACAATGTGATCCCCATGCCCTCCATCTCATCACAGAACACTGAGGAAAATGTCAGGGATTTTGAGTTTATAATCCCAAAAGGTCACTGCAATGTAGAATGTCTTTTGGAATATGGGGAATAAATTTTATTTTTGAAAGTTTAAGGTTTAAGTGGTTGCCCCCAGGGAAATATGCATACTGCTTCGCTTGCTGCTTTAATGAAGGTTCTCTGGTAGAGAACCTGATGTTCTTTATGGAGTTTGCTTTGCTATATTGACTTACTGAAGTAGGCTTGCAAGGAGCTCATATCTCTCCTACAAAAGTCACATTAACTGCTTCACTGCTGCTCAGCATGAGGTGGTGCAGATGGCATTATTTGCAGCAGTAAGACAGTTTGGGGTCTGACCAGCTAACTGGCTCTGCTTGCTGCTAGCCAGAAAAACTCAAAAAACTCGCTGCTCTCCCAACTGCTTGATCCCACCTTCTTGAAATAGGCTACTTGACCTTAGTTACAGATTGTGGCTGTCAGACAAATTCCTATAAATGTACATTATTCAGCGTTATGTTGCTACTGCAAATGAAAAATCTACAGAATGGATTGAGCATCTATTACACTTCTGCCCAATACTCTCTTACAAGATTGATGGCTCCTTCAGCTCCCAGTCCTATGCCTGTAGAAGTCAATATATTAATTGCCAATATGAACACGAGTGGCTCCTTTATATTGATAAAACACAATCCCCACAAATAAACGTCTCTTGCATTCCAGCAGGGACTCAACGCCCTTGCTGGCAGTCACACATCACTAAGTAAGGGTGAACTTAATGCCCCCTGCAAGGGAGAAAAACAAACAACTGCACAACCTTAGGCAATAAGGTGTTACCAATGTGTTCAGGCTGACCAGCAGACTGGAACAAGCAGCATGCTTTGCTGTGCCTGTTTGTGCATGAACTGAGCTCACCTAACTTATCTGTTAATTGCTTTGACCTTTTTGTTTACATCCTGCTTGGGAATCTCAGAATTTGCTGCACTAGAAATGACTTCTGGATTGCAGCACAGAGCAAACATTGACTTAACCTTTCCTGTTACTCTGTCAATATTTCCAGCCTATTCATATGCATGTGCTATTGCACTGGATAAACTAGGATTGTGTTCTTCTATTTATCTGGAGGTATCATATTGTGCAGGCACAAAAAGTGCTCACATGAGTGTCTTTAATAAACAGCTTAACTCTTATCAAACAAAGAACATGTAACCACGGAGCGTCAGATAAGAACAACTCAAATTGAGAAATCTTTTCTTCTCCTTGTCAGCGCTCTCCTCTCCACATGCTCCTCCTCTGTGACCTATTACAACCAGAGAGCAAAATACAGGCAGTGGACAAATCTCTTTCCCAGCTGCAGCAAGCTAGTAAACAAAAAGAGCAAGATAGTTAAGAGAGTTGTGTTCGAGGCTCAGCCTTCACCCTTGGGTTGAAACACTAGATGAAAGCTCAGAGATTATCCGAAAATTGACCATTAGGCATTCCCAGAATGCTACCAAAACTATTAAGATCAATAGAGTGTTCAGGCCCTTACAGCAGCATTTTGTATGTGCCTTTGGTGAGCAGAATGGAAAATGAAAGCCATTTAAAAGTATTTAATTTCGTATGTGAGATGACAAAACCAATCAGCTCATTGCTGATATCCAGCACCTCTCTTTATTCTGTTAAATCCTGCATTTCTAACTTACTACCTGATAGATATTATATTTCTCAAAGGGCCTTTTTATAAAGTACTTTTGGGACTCTTGCATCTAAAAGAGACTTTGTAAAAACAAACTTTGATCCAACTTCTTTGATCTAAAAGCCAACCGAGCTAGGTAAAAGATGAAGAGCTGTTTATGCAATGCTGCCTTTTTGAATAATACTTTTCATGAAGCAGTCATAAGGTCAACACAGCTCAAACTAATCACAGTATTTCTTTTTCCTGGATGATAATTAAATTTTTTCCTATTTTTAAGTTCCATGGTTTGCTTCTCTACATCAGTGGTCAAATTTGCCTTTAAATCAGCCTTTAAACTGTAACATTTTGTAAGAGGGTTTTTTGTTTGGTTGGTTGGTTTTTTGCTTTTGTTTGTTTGTTTTTAAATGATATTCACTGGTTTGTTTGTTTTTTTTTTTAATTCTACAGCAAAGCAGGCATACCATCCTTCACAAAGACAGTGGTGGACATATGAGTTTATGCCTAAGAGATAAAAGGAAAAAAGCACTAAACAAAATCCTGCTTTGAGTCTCTCAAATATGCAGAGGGAAAACCACTAGAAGGGGTTGGAGAATGATTTTCCACAGAGCAAGTTCTGTTTTACCAAAAATACCTGTTGGACTAAGTAGAAATCTGGATTTGGAGAGAACCCTTGCTTTACCTGCTGTTCCCCCACCAAAACCCCGAACTCCCTGGTCAGATTGGAAACAGCTGAATTTACTTCTATGATCAGACAGTGTATATCTAGACAGATGACAGCAAGCAGTACTCATAGTATGATTCATGCCCACCTACCTACAAATTTAAATAGGCTATCACCTTAAATCAATGAAAATAGTTGCTTTTGTTGGTTAGAATAGAAATTTGTTATTATTCTCTTGTCAGCTTCCAGAAAAGAAATGCAACCGATCCCTTTAGTATATATTTTTTTCAGTCTTCCTTACACACAGTCAAAAGTATTTTTTCTCAGCACTAGTTCTGAGTGTGGGTACAAATGGGTTTAGATCTGAAGAAAATGGGTTGGATCTTAGAACCTTCCTTGAGTGAAGATTTTATTTTGGTTTATGAATCCATAGATGTGGGATGGACAAGCTGAACAGCATCATAGACTGTTTTCACAGACTCTGACTGAACAAGAAGCATCTTTCACTTGTCCAAAACCAGTTCTTGAAGAGTCTAGCCAAAAAAGCATTCAGGACCTTAAAGTAGGACATTTTTTTTATAAGGTTGGTACAAGTTAAAAATTGGAAGCTGATACCAGACATAAAAATATATCTTTGTTCAGATATCCAGTTGAGGAAGTTTAAATGCAGCTTCCCTTTGTTTAAACAATAGAACACATGAATCAACCTTTTTTCTTAAATCTTCCAGCTTTCTCTGAGAAACGATATCCCTTTCAATGAGCCTCAGGCATTCCCACTTGACTCAGGTTAATGCATTTGGTCTCTATAGAAACAGCAGCAGATCCCACATGTAACTTGGAAAGGTCACCTCACTTTTGTATAAAAGCTCACATTGTCTCTCCCTTCTGTTCCATAAAACAGCAGTAAAAGGAAGCAAAAGGCAGTGCACTGTACACATCCAAAGTCTCAGAGCTCTTCTGCTCTTGCAGACGCTGATGAAAGACCAGGCCCTTCAGTGCTTGCACTTGCTTATCATCGTGGGTCAAAAGGAAACACGAGCTTTCAAATGCAAACTAAATTATACCATTAAATTGGCAGGAAATTCAAACTGCTCCGAACTGACTGGGAGCCAGCAAAGCTAATGAGCTGTACCATTTCCAAATGTGATCTTGGTAACACCATCTGAGAGCCTGTGTACATACAGAGTTGTGCAGGTTTGCCTTAAAGCATACTTTAAAATGCATTTAATTAAATGGAAAAAAAAATAATATGGAAACTTAAATAGACATCAAGCAAGCAATTTGATTAAACTAAACCACAATAATCTTCTCTTAAACAGACTAGAGCTGTCTCATGTCCAGAGTTTTACAGCACTTCAGCTGCTCTTGCAGCAATTGAAGCTAAATGCAGTCTGCAAGTCAGCTCCCAACATAACTATCACATCTGTTCATATACATAGCAAAAGTTTTGGGATGTAGTGATCAGTGAGAGGCAGAGAAGAACATTTAAAGGCAATAAGACACTCACCCATAAAGAAAGATACAGAAAAATTCTTGAATTTCCCATATGATTTAAGAGCACTTTTTAATGTCTTCAGATGCTCAATTATGTAACCTTTAGTGCAAGAACTACTATTCTTTGGGGAAGAAATGTAGGTGAGAGAGAGCTCTACATGCAGAGACATTTCACAAACAAGTCCTATGTGATCAAAGGGGTTAGGCAGTAAGGTAACTCCAGGCCACAGCCACAACCAGACAGTCCTAGGGCAGGCCAGTCAGACTCCCACTCCCATTCAGATTTCCTTTCTGAGTTTTCTGAATTACAGGATTCATGCAAACACCGTCCTTATTCTTCAGCTTCTTTCTGCACCACAGTAAACAGGGCAACAGTAGAGCTTTACTGCTTGTACATGCATTTATTGAAACCATCACTTGTGTAGCTGATAGCAAGTTCCCTTAAAACAGCTGCATAAAAAAGAACTTGTGATTTAGACATTAAGGACAGATGACAAGATCAGCTCTGTATTTCATAACAAGCCAGACATTTCCTGTGCAAAACCTTGGTAACTAACACCAAGTCACTAGGTTTTATTAGTTTTGCAGTTATATGAAGACACCACCACACTTGGGACCAGTGCACACACCAGGTGACTCCAGCTGATACACATCTTGTGCTTCCAGTAGGTTCAGTTATCTCAGCAGGATGTTCTATACTATTTCTAAGCGATTTTCTCATGAAAGGATGCTATTTCATAGAGTCATAGAATCGTAGAATAGTTTGGGTTGGAAGGGAACTTGAAGATCATCAAGTTCCAATCCCCTGCCATAGGCAGGGACACCTCCTACTAGATCAGGCGGCTCAGTGCCTTGTCCAGCCTGGTCTTGAACACCTCCAGAGAGGGGGCATCCACAACCTCTCTGGGCAACCCGTTCCAGTGCTTCACCACCCTCACTGTAAAGAATTTCTTTCTTATGTCAAGTCTAAATCTACCCCCTTCCAATTTACATCCACTGTTTCTAGTCCTCCCATCCGATATCATATTAAAAATTCCTTCCCCTGCCTTTCTCTAGGACCCCCTCAGGTACTGATAAGTTCTTATGAGGTCCCACCCCTGAGCCTTCCCTTCTCCAGGCTGAACAACCCCAACTCCTTCAGCCTGTCTTTATAGGGCAGTTGCTCCAGCCCTTTGACCATTTTTGTGGCCCTCCTCTGGACCTGCTCCAACAGCTCCTGTGTTGAGGGCTCCAGAACTGGATGCAATACTCCAGGTGGGGTCTCACCAGTGCCGAGTAGAGGGGCAAAATCACTTCTCTGGACCTGCTGGTCACATTTGAGTCTAGCCTGCCACATCCTTTTAGAAGGATTTTGCTGAGAAATCTATAGTTGTGTAAATTCCTATACAACTTGGCTCAGGTCTGTTTATGTCTTAATGAAGTTTGTCTTTATGTGAGTGGAGAATGTCACAGGGCATCTTAAAACTTTCTGGCTCCCTCCGTGGTGCAACAAATCAGAGTAAGACTGCACAGAGACTGTTTCCAGTTAAAAGTTTGAATGGTCCCCTGCTCAAATGGTTCCCTAGAGCAGGCAGGATCGTCAGCTGCCACTGGAGCACATACTTCTGCAAATCAAAGCATGCTATTTTGCTGCTACTCCAACTCTGCTTGTGCTCAGATAAACAAATTCTTTGCATGCTTCTTCTGCTGATGTCTTCATGTTGTCAGTTCTTTTTCTGCTCACCTAAAGCAGATGTTCTTGAAGACACAATTTCTTTGCCCCAGATATTGATAGGATGAAGGAAATAATCAGTCGTTGTGTAACAGAAAGACTGTACCAAGCAGCATGTTCTACGTTGGAAAGATTTAATTTCTCTTCAAGGAGCTCTGCTTGCACAATGGAAGGCAAATAGGTGCTCTCATCTGCTGAAGATTTAGCAAGAGACAGAAAAGGATCAATGCCAGCTCAGTCTGCAAGCCATTAGTGTATTCAGAGTGCCTGCAATAAATTTTTAACCTTTTCCAGCTTCCCTGGGGACAGACAGGTATTAAAAAATATCAGCACCCTCATCCCAAAGTTTTACAATGCAAACCAAAATGAATGAGNTACTTCTGCAAATCAAAGCATGCTATTTTGCTGCTACTCCAACTCTGCTTGTGCTCAGATAAACAAATTCTTTGCATGCTTCTTCTGCTGATGTCTTCATGTTGTCAGTTCTTTTTCTGCTCACCTAAAGCAGATGTTCTTGAAGACACAATTTCTTTGCCCCAGATATTGATAGGATGAAGGAAATAATCAGTCGTCTACGTTGGAAAGATTTAATTTCTCTTCAAGGAGCTCTGCTTGCACAATGGAAGGCAAATAGGTGCTCTCATCTGCTGAAGATTTAGCAAGAGACAGAAAAGGATCAATGCCAGCTCAGTCTGCAAGCCATTAGTGTATTCAGAGTGCCTGCAATAAATTTTTAACCTTTTCCAGCTTCCCTGGGGACAGACAGGTATTAAAAAATATCAGCACCCTCATCCCAAAGTTTTACAATGCAAACCAAAATGAATGAGATATTTCGCAAATTGATAGATCTTGACATTCCAATTTTTTAGATAAATAATAGATTAGCTCCATGTTTGTGAGAGGGTTTAAAACAAAGGAATGCTTGATTTAATCAAGACCCAAAANTGCAAACCAAAATGAATGAGATATTTTGCAAATAATTGATAGATCTTGACATTCCAATTTTTTAGATAAATAATAGATTAGCTCCATGTTTGTGAGAGGGTTTAAAACAAAGGAATGCTTGATTTAATCAAGACCCAAAAATTCCAACTAATTCTTGTCTTTTGTACGTGAATTTTAGGTAATTTATAAAGAACTTTTTAAAGCTTTTTGGCTGAAAGTTGCTACACTAGAACTTTCCAAAACTAAATTTGAAATACATTGGAACTTAAATATTTTCAGAACTTAGAGGTTTTATATATATGTGTGTGGATGCAAATTGGAAGAGAGTAAATTTAGCTGGATATAAGAAAGAAGTTCTTTACTGTGAGGATGGTGAGACAGTGGAACAGGTTGCTCCAGGGAGGAGGTTCTGGCTGCCCAGGTGAGTACTGTAACAACTGCCAGACTGGATGAGGCACTGAGCAGCCTGGTCTAGTGGGAGGTGTCGCTGCCCATCGCAGGGTTGTTTTGACTAGATGATCTGTAAGGTCCCTTCCAACCCAAACCTTTCTAGGATATATGCATTAGACATTTCTAAATTGCTTGCTAAGTCATTGCTATTTTATTAACATATGGCAGAATGAAACCTTGAAGAGCTCCATCAGTCTTTAAAGGCCCTAGTCCAGCAAAAAACTTGCAGCTTTAAACTTCAAGGAATTCCTCTGGACAAAGAAGTGCACAGAAGCAAATATCCAGCTGAGTCTGGGCCTGGCTTGCTGCTCTATGCTAGCTTTTGCAAAATGGGCAGGATGTGCTGGTGCTTGACACTGCAAATTCTGCAAGAAAATTTCCTTCCCAAAGCCATGGCTGCCTCTAGCCTTTCATTTCCATCAAATCTAGTAAATGTGTTTGTTTGGTGGCCCTGCTAGGCAGGGGGGTTGGAACTACATGATCCTTGACGTCCCTTCCAACCCAGGTCATTCTGTGTGATTCTGTGTGAAATCAGGCTCTAGTTCTCTGCATGGCAATGTTCATGACCCAGAAGGAGTAAGGAAGAAGATCAACTGCCTGAAATTAAACAGTAGTGCAAGGTATACTTGGCCCAAATCAATATACAGATTTCTGCATTATAGGAAGTCAGAAGTGGGCAACTGAAGCTTTCATAGGTGCAAAATCTGTGCTCATGTCACTGGGGTATATTTATAATAAATTATTCTGAAACATATGTACTACACAATTCAGTATGTACGTAACTCCACCCATAATTTCTCTCTTAATAATGTTTTGTGCCAAGTCTCACTATCAAGGGAGCCTAGCTCCACTTGCAAATTAGTGTTAATTTTGCAATGCAGCTGTCATATGCAATGGGTCAGAGTAATAAAAGGTTTTTAAATAAAAATTTAAATGAATTAAATCATAGTCTCACAAGTAATTCTTTTACAAGAGGAACAAAGTACTAATACCTCCTTTGTATTCTTCTGGGAATTCAGCATTCCTGTATCCTGTCGGTCACTTTATTTGCATTTCGTCAAATTTTGTGAATTATTCAGCATTCAACTGTGGATCCTTCAGAGTCAGTACATCTTATACTCTGAATGCATATAACTAATAGTTCTGCAATCAGTATTTTGCATTCATGACATGGTAGGAATTAACTGATTTTATGTGCTTATGAGATTCAAAGTAAAATATCTGAAAGATGTTAGTGGAGGTAACACCACTGTGTGCAAGCATGATAGTCTGTATCCACATAACGAAAGTTACAGTGGAAAATAAACACTGCTAGAGTCTTCTCAATCAGTAAGAAAGTAACCAAGTCTAATAAACATTTATGTTCCTTTTAATAGACTCTCATTAAGGAATATTTTTTGTAGAGTCTTTCGTGTCTCATTGCCTAGACAGCAATCCTTCAGACACTTGGATATGCTCCTGACTTTCAGTACACCAGTAATCCCAGAGGAGTCAATGTTACTATTCAATTCATAGTCTTAAGTTTGTCATCATGCTTGAATGTCTGCAGGACAGAGGACTTAGACTGTCCCCCTACAAAGAGCTTATAATAACCCTCTGAAATGGCCCAAACCCCATGGAGTATAACAGAAATGTGCCCTTGAGAATGGAAAACCTTTAAAGCCAAATTTGGTCTTGTTACATGCAAGCCCTTTGGAAATTAAGAGTAACCATAGAATCATAGAATCATAGAATAGTTTGGGTTGGAAGGGACCTTAAAGATCATCGAGTTCCAACCCCCCTGCCATAGGCAGGGACACCTCCCACTACATCAGGAGGCTCAGTGCCATGTCCAGCCTGGTCTTGAACACCTCCAGAGAGGGGGCATCCACAACCTCTCTGGCCAACCTGTTCCAGTGTTTCACTACCCT